>OX596216.1:14134715-14359715 GCA_951394215.1 Glyphodes perspectalis
TTCTTGTCTAGCGTGTCGTAAAAGGCGACTAATGGTTTACAGGATTTTGGGTATGTGACTGAGTAGGCGACAGGTCACTGCTTTTTCACAATTTTCCATCTAACCCAGCCCGGCTTTATTTTTGGCTGAATGTGGTTGAAGGAGCATGCTGCCCCTTTGACTCTGCCTACTCCTTCAGGGATTATAGGCGTGATGTTATGTATGTATGTATAAATACATTTTTAACCATTTACGAGATTATTCAGAATCTACAGGATGTTTAACTTTGACAATACTCTAAAGTTCTTGTAGCAGTATAAAACTATTGTTTTAGATTTTAAGATACCGATGGTGGAGACTTCTGGGAAAATTCAAGTAGGCAATGAATTCCATTCCTTTCGAATATCTCATTTACATCTCTATCTCCAAGGGATTCTCATTGTATGACATTTATTCTAAGATTTAACGTAGACTTGCTAATTGAATATATCCTTCTAAAGCTTGTAATGCAAGTTGGATGACGCCATACAAGTACAGTCAGCATTGCTCGACTATCGGAGAGCATCGGTTATGATAAATATAAATTAATGTTTCCTATCGGTACTATGTACTTATTACGCTACTATTATATCAATTGGAGGGCATGATAAACATGCGACGTGTCTACCGTCTTTTGTTTATCATAACATTTATATCAATGTCTTTAATCTTTCTTTCTATATCAGACTTTTTTTTTTTTATCAATTAGTCAATTAGAGATAGTAATTAAGCCATGCTTTAACCATGCCCGTATGGAAACTTCAATAATTGTAATACTCGTATATGTAACTATCAAGAATACAAAAAAAAATGAAAAGGAGCAATGTTTTGTCAACACAACAAGTATGTAGACTCTTCAGCTGAGTACTGTACAGCTTTATTAGTAGAACATTGTAACTAACTACGTGTAGTGAAATAAATATATTTTTGATTTTGATTGTTTCTCGCCAACAGTTGCGATGTGCGATGCGGACTACGCCGTAGCGCCGCGCGCGCTCCGCCGTCTGCGCACGCAACATTATATATACGTGTATTATGTATAATATTAATATTGTACACACATACACATCATCGCGTCCACAATCCCTAAAGGGGTAGGTAGCGACAGGACGGCGATAAGACCCTTTTACCTACTTTCAGCCAAACTCAGCTGGGTAAGATGGAAAATTATGAAAAAGTGACAAGTGGCTAGCTCGTCGCGTACGCAATCACATAATCAATACCACTAGTTGTCTCTCACCACATGCCAGGCAAGGAACACAGTCGGCACATTGTTTCTAAGTTCCAGACCTACATTTATATTCTAATTAATTGCAAAAAGGAATTATATTAATAATTTTTCATTACGTAAAATCTATGTTTGTTTTATGTAGCTAACCCCCTGTACCCGTGTTCTCAAAATATAATCAGAAAACTGTTTCATATAAAATATAATAACAAATTCCCTAGACTGACACATCAATACCTTAGTCCCAACGTAATCGTACATGACCAACCCAAACACACATGTTTGTACTATATATGGATACTAGATAGATAGATGCCCATACTTATATACGTTTATAAGCATCCGTCAGATTGCTCGTCCACCGGAGCGGAGAAACGGAAAAATATTAACCAATAGAATTGCACGAAATCTCCGCTCTTCTTTAGTGGACATTTTCAATTGGTCGATTTTTAACTCGCTCACCGCTCCGGTGGACAGGCAGCCTAACTCGAGTACAAATGTCTATGTTCATCACACGAAATATTTACCCCTAGTGAGATTCTAGCCCTAGGTTTCGGTGCCAGGGTCTCTGACCACTCGACCAGCGGGCCAGTCAAATATGTGATAGTTTATTTTTTATAACTCACTACCTACACACCTACACAGCTCATCTCAAAAAATTTGTTTTATAGGTGTCACCTCATTCATTTGGCTACTACAAATACTGGACACTTTGAAGGTTTGTTTATGCATCAAGTTGTGTTTTAGCCTACATCTAGGTCAATATTCAGATAATAGTAATAACCGATTAAAGACAACCACGGACGCAAATATCTGTTTAATACAATAATATAGTACCACACGGCGTCCACCTGTACTGGCTATAGTCGAGGGTATATTTAAAAAAGTGTAGCACAGCTAAACGTTCTCCGCACAGAGCGAGCTTCGACTTGTCCTTGTTTCCAGAGCTGAACATGGAAGGTGTCAATAAAAGTGAACGTAAATCTAAACTCTCAGACTCTACCGCACGGCTGCAGAATACCAAATCCAATAACCGTTCCATGTTATGTAGAGAAACCACTCCAATATGTTTGACTATTGGTGGCCACTGCGGTCTAAAAGCTGTGACATGTAATTATAAATAAATGAGCGGCGCGCATGTGTACCTTCAAATGCATTCTTTTAAAATGAATACAAGTTGGTATCGTTTAAGTCATACTCTGATAAACACTAATACTGACCAATACGTATTCGTTTTCAAAACTCCAAATCAGGCATATTACTTAACCAGATAGCGCTACTTTATATGTTCCCCGTTTATTCCAAAGTGCATTAAAAGCGACTCTACGGTGAATGCTCCCGTGCGTTTCTACTTAATTATGCTATTTATTTTGTCTTTTATGAGTTTTTTCGGCGGTTATCGCGGGGCCCCCGCTCTCCACGGCTCTCTGCGGCTCTACCCGGCTCTCCGCGGCTCTACCCGGCTCTACACGGCTCCGCGGCGCTACAGGTGGCCGCGGATGAATAATGCATCAAGAGCAGCGGCGCGCTCTACCGATAACTAATGTCTGCGTCCGCGAGAAGCTTTTATGAGATTTACTTGAGCTCTATAAATTAACTGCTTGTGTAAATGTATGATTTTATATCGCCGATTATAATATCAAAGCATTCCCTACTCTTGATAAAATTGAATAAGTTACCACTGAGTTAATAAATTCAAATGAAAGTCAAATTAGATTAAAGTTGTTCCTATGAATTACCCTATCAATAAGTTAATATTAATGTTACAAATGTTAATAAATTATTCTAATACACTTTTTTTTGTATTTTGGAACCTATAAAAATAATACAACGCAAAAACTAAATTGGTATATCAGTTTTAACTACGCCATAATGGAATTCGTTGCGTTAATAAATTCAATAAATAAACTTTAAAACTGTTTCGTAAAGTGTTCTGGTAATAGTTGAAATTGATGAAGGTGAACAAACTGCTCGATAAAACGTTAATTGCTCTACATCGTATGGAGCAATCCATTATACGACCGTGACGTCTCAGATTAAGAGACGAACTCAGACCCACCAGAGATGCGCGCGCGCACGAGAGGCGAACTACTCGTATTAGAAAACATTACATGGGGTACATTTAGAAAAGTATTAATTAAACAAAATCATACTATATATGCAGATTAAAGTTCTTCAATTGTTTTCCATCTTTAATGAATTCATAAACTAAAGTTATCCGCGGGCATTTTATGTGGGATTCAGATTGTTATAGTAAATAAATATTCAACCACTTTTGTCTCGCATTATGATAAAAATATTAACTGTAAGCAAACTGACATTTCTGTGAACATAATTGTTTCTAATAATGGATAATTTCTAATGTCGTTATCATCTCGGCATCAGACTGCATGGGTTGGTTCACAACCTTAAAATCATCCTTTAATTGATTACCATGCTCATTCACTGATCCCGATCTCATGTTAAGCTTCACCAGTACATAGAGTGATGATCAAATTCATCACAGCATTATTTGGTTTTCTTTTGGACGTGGTAGAGTTTGGGAATCCAATAGATGTTAATGAAGTATTATGTCACTAATATGGTCGTGTCTGAATGACATTGTCAAGCTTCTTATTTTGTTAGAAATGGGAACAGAGTATATGTAGCCGCGCACGCGCACGATGCGCCGGGCCGGAGCGCGCTCCGCGCAGCCGTCCTGCAGCGCCGCCGTGATTTAGTAGCGAACTGTTTTCTTTATGGAAGTGGCTTAAAGAGCACGTTTTTCTCAGAAGGCTAATTGTTAGGCGGCGCACGTAGAGTCGCGCGACGGCCGCGCACGAAACCGCGCGCACTTGTGAACTGGAGTTTACTCGATTTCACACACATTTGTTCCCGATGGTAATCGTGTAGAGTTTGTCGGAGTTCGTCTTTAAATATTGCTCTAGTAAATTACATATTTTTGACGCTTGCTATTGTGGTATCATTAGCATAACGAAAAGCCCGTGAGAAAGCTCACGCTCCGACGAGTGTCATTGTCTCTATGTAAAGTTAATTTAATCTATTAAAATTGTTAATTTTTAAGATACAAATTTTAAATCTTCAAATCTTGTCATTAAGATTGATTGGAATAAAAAAATATATTAAAATTTGATTTTATAAAAAGCATTTAACCTATATATTTGAAGTTTTAGGTAGACGTATATGGTATTGTATCCTATTTAATTATTTTACTTTGAAAACTTTTTCGATGTCAGAAACCCTACAGCTGTACAAGAAAATGGTATCCCATGTTACACGTAAACCAGATACAGAAGTATTCAATTATGATACATATATCGATAGGTCGATATGGACTGAAGCTAGCCAAGCAGGCCAGATGTTTAAGTACGTTTATGTGGTTAACAAAGGTCGTAAAATGTTGTAAGTTTTATATTTACACAGTGTGTTTGTGTATTGAATTACGTTTCAGTTTATCTAGATTAACTGGTTGGAGATTTAAATAATTTGTAATATCTTGCGAGCCTCCTGCGAGGAGCAGGAGCGCCCGAGCCCCGCCAGTCCCCGCGCGGCGGGGCTCGCGATCAATAAACAGGATGTATCGTTTAACGCGGACATTCCTTCGACCATTCTATTCATTATTCCGCACAACTCTTCGTGTATGACTTTTACAAGTTCGCCCAGAGAACTTGTTTTAGTGAGACGTCCGCTGTTCGTGCGACTTATACCGCATATGAACACGTAAATGGGATTATAATGACATAACGAAATCGTAGAAAAAATACACTTATGTGGAGGGAAAATTTTGATAAAGTTATATTTATAGCAGAATATTTTTGCTTACTGTTACAGATATTGTCTTAAAATAAAATTGTGACTGTATTATTGCATACGCTGATAAAGAGAGCATCGCAACCGTTTTATATACGTATCACTAAGCAGCATAGATGCAGAACATAGACCAAACAGTGTATAAAGCACTTCATAAACACACAGTCGCAGTCGGCGTGTGGCCCGATGTGACGGACCCCCAAGCACAGCTCTGTCAGGTGCATCGTGCAAGTGCACACATCACTTGACAAGTAACATGCACTTAACATGTTGTTGGCGATGCGACCAGTAGCGATTACTGTCGAGTGGTATCAGTGGGAATAAAAAATTGTTTGAATCGTTTCCCAAGAGCATCTATAAATCGAAATAAATAAAAAACTGACTATTATTACAAAAAAAAAATAATCAAAATTTAAGGGTTGTTTAAGAATTTCCTTATTTTAACTGAGCTAGTTGTGCGGTATGTTAGATTTCTATATAACCAAAGGCATTGCGGATCAAAGTCCAGAGGATTTGTCCACGCAGCACTCCATAATCTTTTCTGATATGTTAACATGGTTATTTTCCTAAAAGCCGCTTTCCTGGTCACTGATTTATCACTATTGGGATCCTATATAGTGCACCTACGTCTTGTTGTGGATTTTATCACACAAAGGGAATGGAAATATTTTTGAAATTGTGCATTATATAAGGGATTTCCTTATCGACCGTGGACTGAGAATACCTCTACTACGCTAACCTCCTTGGTACATGATACGTTACATCGCAATATTAAACCGGGACATCGGCAAGTGTAACTCTAGTGGGATATTTCACAAAGCACTTCACGAGTCTTCTGTGTGAAGGTAGGTCGGAGTCGATGCGTGTGGATGTGGTGGTGGGTGTGGTGATGTCGAGGAGACGTACGCGCAGCAGGCAGGCGAGGGCGAGGGCGAGCAGCGGCGCGCGCCGCGCGTGCTGCGCCGGCATCGGGTCAGCGCCGCGCGGGGCGCCGCGGCGCGCGCGCCGCACGCATGGCTCCCGTCTCCGTCCGTCGCACACACACACTGATGCACTCACTGCACTCAACGACGCGCGGCGCGTGCGTCTCCGACCGGGCTGTGCTGCGGACTGCCGCCGGCGGCGCAGGCCCCGCCCCCCGGCCCCTCCAGCGCTGGTGCCAAGCTGAAAGCGTTCGATTACCCGACCAGAGCGCTTTAAGCTCACCTCCACTACCTACCACCGTATTTTATTAGAGATCATCTTTTACTCAATACGACTGTTATGAATGTTATGATAGATCAACGGAAACAAACATGTATGTTTTATTAATTTTGTTTGATTTCGATTGTAAATTATCAATTAGATATTTTGTTTGGTCTATTTCGGTCTTCTGGCGCCTGCCTGCGAATTCGTGTTTGTAAACTTTTATGTCTACACTACTAGAACAGAATTGGGATCAAGATAAATATTTTGATGCCACGGGAAGTTGTGTTATGTCCTAATATTTAAATTTAATAAATCTACGTAGGTACCGATTAGGTTTCAACTCTATGTAGGTATATGTGTATCAAATGATTCTGATGTGTATAAAAGAATAACACACAACCATAAATCCTCAAAAAACTTTCTCATTTTAAATATAATTTGTATAGATAGTAGCATAAAATATTTTATCACAATTTAAAAGCTATTACATTATTATTTAATGTTTTTTATCATTTTAGTCATTTGCGTGTATAAATCCTGTAGTATTTATGCATAAAAACCTTTTTTGCTCCTCACTATAATGTACCAAGTATGTTATTTTGTCAATACACTAAGTTCATAAGTGTCGATATTTCGATTTCCCCACAGGAGCACTCGATATCCCCACTTTGCGGGTAATCACCCGGCGTTCGGCAGCGCTGCTCCACCCGCTCGCTCCGGACCTTTTAATCCCAGGGCAGTGATTTATTTTTATTGCACCGCGTGAGAGAGAGCGAGGGGGAGGGGGGGGAGCCGCGAATCGGCAGGTCGCTGCGCCGAGGGAATGCCGCGGGATCGCAGGCGCAGCGCTGGCGAATAAATACGATCCCGCGCTCATAAACATGCGAAATAAGTATCAGACATTCTCACACAGAAACTAAACATAATATAAACCCGGCCAGGAGACTATTTGCTACTTTGGAAGCCGCAATTGTGAGTGAGTTAGCAGCCTGGATTCTGAATGGTATCTATTTAAATAATAAATAGATGCTCCAGAGTGACACACTAATTCCCTAGTTCCAAAACTAAGCTTATGTATGCTTATGCTATGGATAGACATCCTTAAATACGTTTATAAACATTTATGACTCGAGTACAAATGTCCATGTTCATCACACGAAACATTAGTTTTCCATTCGTTTGCCATTTCGTTCATCACGAAGGATTCGAACCCGCGACCCTTGGTTTCGTGGCTAGGGTCTCTAACCACTCGACCAATGGGCCAGTCGAATTTAGCTGACAGATATTACAGTGATAACAAATCAAAAATAATTTTATATTTCGATTTTGTTTTGAAGTAAATATTAATTTGGTCCATCACTGATGATAACATGTAATAATTTTAAAATTATATATTAAAAAACACTACAAAAAAAATTAAAAGACCATTTTAGACATTTCGTTAGAGGGTTTCCTTGATAGACTCCCCATGCAGTCTATCAAGGAAACCACCAAGCGGAATAACTTAGGTGCGTGTTGGAGAGGAGTGGCAGTAACGCGGGGTCAGGCGGACCGCGGCGAGCGAGCCGCGCGGGAGACCATCTCTGAGCGCAGTAAAGGATATTGGAAAACTGCGCGGCCGCCGCGCGCGCGCTGCGCCCGGCGTCCGCGCATTTGTGTTTATTATCTTTATTGCACAAAGACAAGTATTATTGGAAAGTGAGTGAGATATTCTGAACTAAATAAATAAATAAAACTTAGCACAGACATTATTATTATTATTAAAACACACATTACTGATAACATTACTATTAAAGACATGTATGTATTTTAATAGTACGTAGGTATATAGGATATAAAATAATAGAATAATAAAATGGTACATACAAATTACCACGCCGGCATCATCGCACGCCATCCGAGGAAGGGGTTGCAGAGAGCAAGAACAGTCAACTCATTAAACCACTTTCAGCTTAAAGCTGAAGTGACTTATGTCATATGCAAGAATTGACCGGAAACCCATCTTGGTCCGAGGGAGGAATAGGTTATTATCTTCAACATTTTTTTGAGCCCGTGAGTTAGATTATCAAAAAATATTGAATTCGTATTTTTTGCTTTATCTGATACTCGAAAAATGACAAAGATACAGCGCTTCAAAGATCTGAAATTTAGCGCTTTATGAACTTCACTTGGACGGTAAACATTTCCACGCCTAGTGATGTCACGCGGTACTTTAACGCTTAACTTTGTTGAACAAAACAAAAAATACGTAAGCAATAATTTTTTTGTAATCTTAATAGTGGACTATAACAATTTTTTTGGGGAAAATAGCCTATTGCATGATATTCAAATGTAGGTATTGTTACAACTGTAGTGACAGTATATATGGTGAGCATGTTTGTGAATGACGCCGCAGCCCAGTTGCGTGGCGGCGCGGGCGGCGCGGGCTGCGCGGGCGGCGCGTGACGTCGCGGCGCGCGGCGCATGCGCTAACGGATCTGCGACACTCACACTTGACAAGTTCATTGTCATCGCTGGCTCACAGCTGAGATAGCGAGCGGACATCACTTGCCTAAGTTCTTATTGGTGCTTATTAAAACTTTTGTATTGAAATTACAATTTTTTTTGGGTCGACTCTGCATCTATAATGGATTAATTAATTATCTAGACTGACACACCAATTCCTGAGTTCTAAACTAAGCTTTTAAACTTGTGCTATGGTGAACGGATAGACATACTTAAATACCTTTAATACACCCATGACTCAAGTGTAAATATCTATGTTCATCACACAAAACATTTGCTCCTAGCGGGATTCGAACTCGCGACACGCGACTAGCATTTAATGCTAGGCATCGCGCTGTCGGAGTCTTTCTCGATATAGAGAAAGCCTTCGATAGAGTTTGGCATCCCGGTTTAATGTATAAGCTCATCCAACTCGACCCACCTCCACCACCGGCCATCATCCATTTAATCCACTCCTTCCTGACCGACCGCTCCTTTTATGTGAGCGTGGAGAACACGGTCTCCCCAACCACGCCTATCCGGGCAGGGGTGCCCCAGGGAAGCTGCCTCAGTCCAACACTATACGCAGCCTACACAAACGACATGCCGACACTGAGAGGGCGCTTAAGGGACGGAGAGCGAGACACAATGCTCGCACTCTTCGCTGACGACAGCGCGTTCTTTACGTCCTCGAGGAAGCTCGGCATAGCCCTAGATAGGATACAGCGAGTGCTGAACTTGCTCCCGGAATGGCTCGATAAGTGGCGAATGGCCGTCAATGTGGGGAAGACGACCGCGCTGCTTGTCGGCGCCGCGAGAGCGTCAGCCCCCCCACTCGACCTCCGGGGACAGGAGATCGAGTGGGGGTCATCTGTGACTTATCTAGGGTGTCGGATAGACAGGTCGTTACGTATGGTCCCGCAGGCGACCCACGCCATTAACATGGCGAAGGCGGCCAGGGCAGTACTGCGGCCTGTCTTGAACTCCAAACTGCCTCTACAAACTAAACTGTCCATTTACAAGACATACATACGTAGCCGGCTCACGTATGCCATGCCGGCATGGTATGGCTTATGTAGCAAGGCTACGAAAGACAAAATACAGGCACAACAAAACATTTCCCTTCGCGTGATCACCGGGGCGGGTCGCTACGTCCGCAATGACGTCATCGCCCGGGACGTGAAGTTGCAAACGGTGGAGGACTTTGTGGCACTGTCCGCGCGTCGAATGTTCGACAGCGCGGATAACGGGCCTCATAAGCACCTCAACGACATCGCGCCGCTCCACGCTCGGCCGCCTGACCCATCGGGACGCGCGCTACCCCGCGAAATACTCGCGAAGGGAAATGCGCGCACCTCACACACCACACCGGTTACCCCATCCCAAGCACACTCAACAGTGATGCCCCCACCCATTCGCGCACACTCACAGAGACACACAGTGCACGCGAACACCGCACCCGACCACACAGGCACAACGGCTGCGTCGATCCCCGACCTAGCCCTCCCCACACCTGATCCGGATCCCCCCCGTCCTAGCCCCCGACCCCGCCCCCGCTTTAGGGTCAAAAGCGGTAATCCTAGGACCTGTCTCCTGAGACCTATCACTGCCAGCCATCGTACAGGTCATGATCGACAGTGAGGAGGCATGGGCGGCCGTTGCGACTTTCTGCACCACTGTCATGTCCCAAAAGGAGGCTGCAGAAAGAGAAAGGGAGCAAGATCCTAACTCCCTGGCCATGCGCCGTAGTAGGCCCGGCCGGCGCCGCGCGAACTTTATCGCGCGAATGCCGCCATAGCCTCTGGCTAGCCGATGACGGATCGGGGGGTCTGTCATCCGCACTTCATAGCCTAGCCGTAGGCGTCCCGATGTGTTCCCGGGGCGCCTCGGAGCCGAAAGCTCGAGGGAGCATTTTGTTGTAGAGCCCGATGGGGCAACCGCACAGGAGGGGTGTCGTTGGCGCGCGCTGCGATCCCAGGCCCCCTCCTACTGCGACGAGACGGAACACCGCGGGGTTTTAGTGGGTATACCCCGGCCACTACCATCTTGGCCGGAGCAGGGACCTCCTTTTTCCTGAGGTCCCCGGGAGTCCCACACATCACCCTGCCCCCCCCCCCCCTGGGTAGGATGACGGTGCGTAACGCATTTCCCCGCGTAAAAAAAAAAAAAAAAAAAAAAAAAGGACCTGTCTCCTGAGTTCGAACTTCGACCCTTCAGGTAGACAGGACTAGACAGACGGACGGACAGACTAGACGGACCTTACCAACGACAACGGCTGCAGGAACTAAAACTAATCAATATCCACCACACCCAGCCCGACAAGACACCTGACAAACACGACAGACCGACTTCCCCCCTCCCGGCCGTACCTGTAAGTCGCACCCGCTCGCTGGCGGACTCGCTAGGCTTCCCGAATGGGTCTCACCTGGTGGATCTGACCGCGCCGAGGGTGCGCCGGATTAGCGCGAGGGGGGACTCTTTGACTTAAAGGGACCCCAACCGCTCGGCAACAGTGAGTGCCGAAGAAAAAGCCCGGGCAAAGAGTGCCAACTCGAGGCCCGAACCGCCCTTCAAAAGGCGAAGACCCGCGACGACATTTAATGCTGTACATCAAGGATTTCGCTAACACAATTATGTTGCCTATAAAATTAAATGTGTAGATAAGAATTGTATTACTTAATGAGAGCCTTACTTAGATGCTTCTAAATTTGTTTGAATCTGAATTTATCGTTGTTGTATAAGGAAGAATAGCCATAAAGTACGTATATTATAACTTTATTTTTTTCACATATTGTGTTCATTTATGAGCTTCAAAAAGTAGTTCACGAATGAATTCAAGTATAACAATGTTTATTTTTACTTATATTTTTAGTGACATTATAATTTTTTAAAAGATTGATTGAGTACGCATTTAGCAGCTACCACCGCGCTGGTCGGCTCAGCGACGCTTTGTCGCACCTGCTCTTATTCGCGATACCGTTTTCGCGTTCCGGCACCGCGCGACACCGGCGCGGGCGCCGCGACGGCGACACCGGCGCGCCGTCGCGGTACAACCACGAATTATCTCTAAGTGCTAGTTAAAGTATTTATAATGCAGGCTTTTAATGGCGCAAAATAAGGTTACTGGATTATGACGCGTTAATTAACAAAAAATAAATTAATTAGGATATTAGGATTCAGATGTTCCATAAAGGCA
The DNA here is from genome assembly GCA_951394215.1 of Glyphodes perspectalis. Classification (NCBI taxonomy): domain Eukaryota; kingdom Metazoa; phylum Arthropoda; class Insecta; order Lepidoptera; family Crambidae; genus Glyphodes; species Glyphodes perspectalis. The sequence continues at coordinate 14,146,640 of OX596216.1, forward strand.
ATTAATAACATTGGTAGATAGATAAATATTGCTCCATAGAAGTCGTCTATCGCCCAAACTGTACATTTCGTGCGGCTGTAATGGTAGGTCAGCCATTACAAAAACACGAAATGCGAGCGTCCCATGAAACTAGTTTTAATGGATGTGTGTGCTGTGCAATAAAGAATGTGTCTGTGCGGAAGATAGCGATAGGAGATGACCAGTTATTTGTTGTTCCTGCTTTGATGAACAATACGTTGGTTTGTATTACATATGTTCGGTTTGCGGGCGGAAGAGGCTTTTTTGGCATGTATGGCATGGCACCTAGCATCTTTCTGACTTAATGTATGTAATAATATATAAGACTTTAATGACAAATAAGCTCGTATGAAACTTGATTCCTTATACTCGTATATCAGCAAGAATAATTTCAGCATTTAAGCTAGCTTTTGAGGTAATCTAGGTTGGGTCCTTTGTAACTCTTCTTGGAAATTAGATTAGCTCATAATGTACGATTGATTCGTAATATAATCGCAATATAAATATCTAAAATATGGGCGAAATACATCACATTAATAACGATATGGAAAACATTTTGTAGCAGCTTTTCTTTTTTTTTATTTGGATAGCTGTTTTAGCTTTCAAAATTGTGAGTACTCGTTTGGTCGGCAGTCGAGGATGATAGACCGGATTGATTGATCGATTGACAGGGGCGCGCACGCAGGGCCGGCGGCGGCGTGCGACTCTGGGTGCGAGGGCGCAAGCGCGCATGCGCGTAACGAGCGCCATTGTAGGCCAATCAGCCGGCGCCGAATTCGGCCATTGTGCGCGCGTCCAGGGCTGACGAGGAGTCTATTTAATAGATTACGATGGCACCTAACGTAAAGTATCTTCTTCTTCTTCTTTCTCAGCTTTTCTGATCCCACTGCAGGGTATAAGCCCCCTCCGTCTTGCGCGATGTCCAACGGTCCTGTGCGAACCTCATCCACGTTCGTCCAGCTATTCGGTGAATGTCGTCCACCCACCGTGCAGACGGACGTCCCTGACTTGTTCTTTATTGCCTGGGCCACCATTCCGTAACTGAACGTCCCCTTCTGCCGTCATCTTAACCTATCTACAAAGCTTAATCTAAATTTTGTCATTTAATATTTTGGTGCCCTTAGGCAACACAAGCAAAATATGAATCCCCACTCTAATCTGTGAAAGTGGCTCCTTACATCGTTGGACACGCATACACAAGGATGAAATATTTGCTTGCTCTATTTAACGACAGTTCAATAACATCGCAGTAGATAAATCCTATTGAAATCCCAGACAGTCTAGCGTTTAAGAGTCTGTAGCTAGTGTTGTGCCATAATCCAGCGTTTGTTTTTTAATGCTCGGCAGCACTGCGCCACGGCGGGTGCGCGAGCGCAACGCAGTCCGCCGCCATTCACGCGGCGCGCTTATCCGGTGGACGCGTATGAAAGACAAGCACAAAGGAAAAGAAACTGCGTTCTTGACACGGCTGTGACCGTGAGAATTCGTTGAACTAAAAATAATAATTGCAGCCATTCCGACCTATGGGTTTTTCAATTATATATTCTGAATCGAAATTGTCCATAGTTGCCAAAATGTAGTCTGAAATCTGTTTTGTAATTTTGAATATTATGTGAATCTTGACACCTTACACTAACATCAATAATAAAGTTATATTTTTATGTCAGCTTTAAATCGTTATGACGATTGACAAGATGACGTAAACGTTGATAATACGTATTTTTGGAGCGCAGGCTCTTCGCCTGGGCCGAGCCCGTGCAGCCGGCGGGCGGGACGCGCAGCTCATAAGCAAGTAATGATCGGGAGCTACCATTTAATTGGTGCTGACTAGCGAGCTAATGATTATTAGATTCCCATCAGATTGGAGTCATTAGTAGCAGTATTTATACAACTGAACGATTACAGCGGTTCATAAAGTGGACGCAAAACTTGATCTATTACAGCTATAATCAACCTTTTGTGTTGGAAAATATATCTATCTATATCAAGTTATTGCAAAGCACATTCTGACAATCTCATTGGATACTGTGGTGGACGACAGTTGGTTGTCAATCAGGATACTATTTTTCTCACACTTTGTTTCGCCGATATCAAGTATAGTTGGCTTAGTTTCACTTGATGATATTATGTTTGTCATACTCAATTATCACATAATCTCATAAAGTTATGCATATTCAGACAAGCATGGTTGGGTTAGTATATTGTTCTCTCGTCGCTCTGTTAGCGGCTGCGCTCGCGGCGGCCGCGCCCGTTGTAGTTGGCGACTGCTGGTGCGCGGTGCGGCTCCTGCGCGCGCGCAATTGGCCAAGTTCATTAATCGCTGACGAGCACTAGCGACACCCGTGGGACCATTGCCGCCAAACCCATGGGAAAAACCAATTTTAATGGAGTTGTCATAAAAGGGCCAACATAATGAGGCTTTCAACATATTAGTCATGTAATTACGTTATTATCACAAACGCTGATACTGGATTATCGGATAAATTTTTACTAAATTTGTCAAGTTACTAAAACTATATATAAAAAACAATGGACTGCACCTAAAATACTCGTACATAAGCAATTATTGCAAAACAATCTTATTATTACACGGGTAATTTCATGGTCATTCCAGCATCTAGAATATAATGCGCTAGTTCACACCAATGGGGCAAGTAAGCGCAAATTAATAAGAAAAAAAGTGCAAATCACCAAGAATCCTTGAACTCAAATAACTCTTACAAATCACCTCACTCCACAACATATTTATATTTTTTCTACGAAGAAGAGATCGACAAATAAGTCTGTAGTTATTTTAAAATGTTTATACAATTATCTCAAACCGGTACTGTGTCTGCTCTACATATAGAGCCTCGCCCGCCTCGCATGATACGCTAATTGATGGCGCGGTGTAGGAAGCGCTCGGTTCGCATGCGATGCGTGTATAGTACAGTGTAGAGTCGTTTCTACATCGGGGGTCCGAGACGTGGCAGATAAATGGGCGGAAGCTTCGAGATGTTATCCCGGGACACATCCGTCCTGCCGATAGCGCATCGACATCGACAGCGGCCGCATCCACTCGGCGTCACGACGTCGTTATGGCCGCGACGCTAAATCACATGCCGATGCAAATGGACCGACTCTATGACGAGCTCTACGTACATGCGAATACTGTTTATATGGCCGATTGGATCGAATCTATTAGCCGGCGAAATGCCATACGTTATGATGACATATTGATTGCGAACGTTCTGCTTTCTCATGAATACAGGGAGTCCTGTTCATATATAAATATAATAACATATATTGCACAAGTTACACACTTTATCTGTTTTTATTAAGAATTATTTTTGGATCATGAATTTGTTAATTCTTATTTAAACACCGCGGGTTGCGTGTTTTAGTAATAATAAACTATTTAAATAAAAAAAATAAGTTTATTTGCCATAAACACAGTTAGCCTTAATTACAAATAGCGCTATGACTCCCATACTAGGCAAAGCCTGTCTTATGAGGGTCAAATCGAACAGGTTATCTAAATATATTTGGCTAATGGTCAAAACAAAAAAATAAAACATTATTGTAATAAACTTATTTTGTCACTTTAAACTTATTCTACCGAAAAATAAGAAGCCATTTGTAATTTGTACATCTCGAGTTATAAAATAATTACTATATTTTTACTAGTACTACATTTATTGTTTATGTTTCCTTATCAATATTCAATTTGATTTTACTTAAAGCTCGCAAGCTCCCTCTATCTAAGTATCCTCGCCCCCCTAAGGTAAAGACAGCGATGGTCCATCGCGCTCAGTACGTAATTCATTCCTATATTAATGATGGTAGAGCAATAAAAACGTTATTATTTGGGCGCGAGCGATAAATAACGCCCCAAACGAGACAACTTCACAAATTGTCGCCCTCTGACACCAGAATCTATCGCAATATATTTTGAACTCTGCCACAACAAAGATAAGTTTTATTTTATCTTGTTTAGAAAACGATCTTTTGCCATGAAAGTCAGTTATAAAATTGTTATTGTAAGTTATTATGAGTCGGTGGGATTAAGTGCGCGCGCGCCGACTCTACATCGCCGATATAGAGCCGTTAGTATCGGCTGAATTGACAGCTATCTCCTGCATAAATATTGAAAATTATAAACGGGGCGAATAATAGTAGAGCTTATCTGGCGTGGCCGAAATTCTTTACTTGTTCTTCGTTCTCTACCGTAGATTCGTGAAAAATCTTACATAATTTGTATTAAATAATGTAAAGATTTTTTTGTAAAGATTTAAATAATAAAGATGCTTAATAATAAGTTACACAGTAAAAAAATTATAATAACTACTTATTATATTGTTTTTTTTTATTCTATGAAAAAGAGCATTTCATGAAATGTTTGACGGGGCTTTGCCAAAAATGTTACCCCAGATTTCGTTACAGCATCTGAACAGTCAAGCAAGCGGCAACACGGAGAGACATTAAGAAACATGGTGTGACTTCACCCATAAATGAAATAAAAATATACGTAGAAAGCTTAAGATATTTTAACGACCATCTTTATAGGCGGTAACCAAACAGTTTTACGAACCGTGCAGATGTAATTGCGATGAGCGTGACGCGGTGGAGCCGGTGGAGGCGATCGGTGAAGCGCGAGCGGCGGTCAAGCGGCCCCTGGAGCTGCGGTCGCACTTGGAAGTATGATCTATGTAGTTATTAGTCAACACTTCACAGTTTGCTTGTATCAAAGTCAGCAGGTACAACTTTCCATGACATGACAAATACTAGACTTCTTTCGGCAGGCGTGTTGGTATGTCGGGTCATCTAACGTTTCAAACAACTTTAGCACAGGTGCAGTAAACAAAATATTTCATTCGAGGTTTGACTTACTTTGCACAATTTTAAGACAACCTTTGAATATTTTGAGATTACGTAAGTTGGTGGTACGCAGTCATGGTATCTTTCTTGTTTTTGCAATTTTTTTTGTAAAGCGACTAAACGCGACATGCATTATGTAGTACATGAGCACTTATATCTCCATGTGGCAATCGTGTTGCAACGGCCACGGTCGCAAGAGAACTCACCCTTAGTGTTATTTCTTGTAGTAATGCAACAGAAAAACATCTAAATCTTGCATCCTGGATAAAGGTTCAGGCAGTCATCGGGGATGTCAACAAAATGTACAACATTGGTTTAATTACAGCGGCGCGATTGAGCCGCGGCGCTCGGGCACCTGCGGCCGCCCACACAGCGCGCGCGGCTCTGCTGCATCTCCGTAGGGAAATTACAATTATCTCGTTTGCCAATAACTGAGAAGGAAATCTGCACAGATTTCCTGATCGATCTGATCTATATAGAACATATGAGTGGCCTGTGGAATAAAAAATATTCTGACCAAAGAAATGTAATGATAAAACTCTGAAACGAAATATGACGAAATGTGTACATATCGCAAAAACAGCTGTCTTTCTCTGGGGTTGTCTCAGCTGGGGTTGTGAGCCAATGTTCCCTGGGTGATGGACTACAAGCGGGTTTGATTACGGAGTCGAGCGGTCGGACCGCAGTCCGTCCTCATCGTCGCCGCGGAATGTGAGAATTGCCCATTGTGCATCACCCCCCGACCGGCGACACCGGTCCATTCGGACTTTGATACTTACTCTCATAATTGAGACTACCTGTTCGGCGCGCACCATTAAGTTTTCGCCGAAATTGCCTGAAGAAATGAGATTGATTCTCAAGTAAACATTGTGTTCTTCTTAAGGCATGTCAAGATAGTCATCGGGAGCAGCGAAGGATCCGACCCCGTCCGGTAAGACACTTTTCCGGTTCTCAGCTACGACGACAGTTGCTTGGTTTTTGTAATGAAACTTCGATTGCGTGAGTCCTTACGCCACTAAGTTCCTATGATTATACTTGAAACTCTTATAGGATAGAATCAATGTTCAATGCAAAGCCAAGACCAATGCTCACATTAGGGAATTCGTAGTAAGTGAGATTGTGCCTGAGGACGACTAGAATTACAATAGGGCGTAGGTGTGTCGCGGAGGTGCGCACGCGTCACGGCGCGGCGTCTAGTACTCGCGGGCGTCACGCGGCGCTAATTGTCTCACGCGATTAATTCGCGGGCTCGCGCTCATTGGCATAGGAATTACAATCCCGCCGGCTAATTTGCGTGAGAACGCGCGACGCTGCGCCCGCGCCGCGGCCGCCAGCGATCTGCTCAACTGATGTGGGCTTAGACTGATGTTTGGTTTAGAATCCCCTTTTAATATTAGAAGGTCTGGACTGCAGTTAAAGTGGAGCTGGAAAATATCATAGACTAAATCAACTAGTATCTGGTTTACACAGATGATTAATTAAGGTGCGAAATTAACGTACACTAACTGCGTATAAGTTTTTTCGTTATAAGATACGTTCGAGTTGGATAGTACATATGGATGAGGAAATGTTTTCTAATCGCCCAGTTTAATAAGACAGGCGTCGATATGGCATTGAATGTGACGTCACAGGGCGCACCGAGCGCGGGCGATGAATGACGGCGCGTCGCGCACGCCGCGTGAGAACACTCCGAGAGCAATGGGCGCCGCCCGCCGTAGCTGCGCCTGCGCCGCCTGCACCTCACCACAACCACTGTAACCCACCTGGGATTCTGAGACCATTGCGTCATTCAACAAGAGGTTCTTCTTTTTCTGATTAAAAAAAAACAATCGCTAGTAGTTGACTGACTGACCACAGAGCTAAATGTTGCGTGACCGCAACTTTTTAAATCAAGAGACTTTTCTAGTTAATCATCATCAAAGGGGATTAAGTTCTAACACTTTCATGTCTCAATTGTATGTCGAATCGCACATAGCTAAGATGTGTTGATAGAAATGTCAAGTCTATCGTTTGTATCGTCGAGCTCAGCATCATTGAACGAATCAAATACAAGGCTATTCACTAAACAAAATCATATACATTCGTTACCATGTTAATATCGAAAGAATAGAAGATTATTTTTGTGCTTCCAATGGCTCAATGTCAAATGTAAAAAATTTACATGCATTTATACGTTAGATATTATTCGTTCGTTTTTCAGGTATTTTGGTGTAATTAATGTTATGTCACCCCCGCGCCCGAGCCCGCGCCCGCGCCCGCGCCCGCGCCCGCGCCCGCTCGCTCGGTCGTTCACTCCACTTACACGTAAACGCTGAATTACCCAAATCACCGTCACTTCCTAGAATCGCTTCTCGCTGTTTACAAACTCGAACAAACTCATAAGTGGAGCCATCGTGGTGAAGTAACAGCCTTTAACTGTTCGCGTCTCACGGCGACAAACGGCTCCATTACGGGAGACAAATTAGACGTCTGCTCGATAATGGTAATTAGGGAAGCAACTGTACAATTGATTATAAGGAGTAAATACGAAGTGCTCTGTTAGATCTTGTTCAGGTTGAATTGGCAGCACTTCGCCAAGGAGTATTTTTTTACAACATACAATTGATGGCATATCATAAGCCTTTTAAATTAGTGTATCTTTGACCTTTAAAATAAATTAAATAATTGGATAACACTGGGAAATGGAGATTGATAAAAAAAGCCAAAATGTTTATATATTTCCACAAAATGTTATTTCCAAGAAAAGTTATGTACATAACATAAAATTATTAAATAAGGTATAAGTAACTACATAATACGTATGCTACGACATTTGTCAGGAAATATACAATTTATACTCTTTACGAAAAAACAAAAATAAATATAAATAAATAATAAATAAATTCTTTATTTGCAAACATTTGGAAAATTTATTTACAACTTAAGCTTGGCCGATGTACGAGTAAACGGCGACTGAAGTAAACGGGCAGTGCTATGTGCCTCGCGCCGGCACATAACGTGAAGGGCACACTAAAATATTATAACCCTTTGTTGGACGAGCGCGCTCCCGCGTGTGGAGCAATAACTCGATATTATGTGCGGGGGTACGTGATTCCCGCCGCGAACCCCGGATAGGGCTTCCATATTTTAAATTGCAAATGGACTAAAGTTGCCAACTATCCAAATAAAAATGAATGCGCCAAAATCAATAGGTGTTTACAATGTGTGGTAGTTGAATGTTATGTTTTATGTAAGATATCTGTTCTCTGCCATGATAAAGAGCCACCACCTCAGCAGATCGATCGTCGACTGATGCCATCTAGTCAACGCCAGTTGCTCACACAACAATGGGTCGACGGTAGAATCGATAATAATAAGTGGCAGACAGCGACTTATGGCTGTTGAAATCGACGATCGATTCTGGTCTCGACTCGATTATTGGTCGGCATTTTATCGATCTTGTCCGCCGATCAGCCAAAGCTACGATATCGATCGACGGATGGTCAATCGGTTAGTGTGGAAGCACCTTTATACTAGTATATATATTTATAAGAATAACTGTATTTAAAGCAGAAGTGAAATTATTCGGCCTAACAATAAAATACAATCTATGTCTCATTAATTAAAACAGGATGAACAGCTATGTTGTAAAAAATATTTGAGATATACTGATGCATATCTGATAAACGTGCTAAGACACATACTTATACGGATCTAGGATAAATCCAGTGAAAACTGATCTTTTGGCATCCCTAGCCCCGAGCACAAAGCCGCGGGCAGCGCGGTGCGGGGCATTGGGGGCGCGGAGCGCGGGGGGCGCGGAGCGCGGGGGGCGCGGCAGGTTTAATTAAAATACCTCAGCGCGCGGCGACCTGCGCCCGCGCACCTCGCGCCCGAACCACTAATTTAATTATTACCAACTCGCATCACAAACACTGGCTGCCGATTTACTATGCGAGCAGAGAAAGTAGATGAGAAAACGATTTGATTGTTCATAATAATTATCTATGACGACTAACATTAATTGCGCAGGAAAGCCATTTTTTTATTAATCTTAATTATTTTTAGGAACTTTTGATTGGGTGTTCACCATATTAAGTGAAATAAGTAGTTAAATTTATTTTTTTATAATATGTAGACATCTCATTATGCAAATTCCAATACAGTGCATAAAAAATAGTTTTATTTTCCAGTTAACTTTTGGAACTTGATTTTTGTAATGGAAACCTCGTACCTATATTATGAATTTCTTTATACATATTTAAACTTTAATTAAAATTTCGAGTTCTATAAAAATTTGTTGTGCATCTTCTACAAGAAATAAGGCGCAGACTACATAACAATAATAATACAAAATAATTCGAAGTCTGAAGTATATCGAAGTAAACGATTGCCAACCTTACGCCACAATTCTTAACCCTTGCTGCATGCAAGCTATTCCGTATGTTCTCATTCGCAAATCTCTCCCTGTAGAGCGACCGTGTGAACCGCGTCGCGCGTCGGGGCGGCGGCGCGGCGTGCGCGGGCGCAGGTGGCGCGGCGGCGGCGCGGCCGGCCGCCCGCGGGGAGGCCGCGCGGCCGCTCGCCCGCGCCTGCTCGCCCGAGGGTTTAGGGGTTCCCTCCTCCATTCATGAGATCTCGCCAAAGGTTCATTACGAACAGTTATGTATTGTCCACGCTTGTAAATGCGAACGGTAAATTGTTTTTTAGCGTCCTGCAACGATGTTGATGTTATCTTTGTAATTCTTGTTTCAAGCCTGAAACTCTTACATTTGGATCTTACATATAGACGTTCTTAATCAATATAAATGTAATATGTTTCTATACAGGATTAAAAAAAATAATAATTACGAGTATTCTATACAATCACGAAATCACTGATCAAATTTCGTTTTTCACAAACAATTCCACTATTTCGTAGCCCACATTCATCAGTAATACATCCCCTGTGACAAATTTTGTACACATTAAAGGTATAACTACGTATTTCAACGAGCTTAACCTCACGCATTGTTTCTTCACAGTGCTGTCAGTCCTTAAACAAATTGACATGTTGGGATACTCCTCTGTGATATTGAATTCAGTCAAATGGAGAGTCCCTCGTATTATTGCAATGAAATAGTTAAATAAACTTCACAAACTAAACGTAACAAGTGATTGGGAAAAAACTAACACCAACCATGAGAATAATCTCTCAAATCATCACACTGATGTTGCACGAGCGTGATGGATGACGGGCAAACAGAGCGACGCACGGTGTGTTAGACAAATTGAATGAGTGTCGGCGGACCGGTCGCGACAAGTGCGCACGCGCACACGCGCAGCCACGGCGCGCACTGGCGCAGGTGTCCTGCCCGAGATGCTGTTCCTTCCGCTCGGGCTGGCGATCCGATTACAAGCCTCGCTCGGTTGCGCATCCATGTAGGCGCGAATGACTTTGACACGGAAATGGACGTGTATTTATATTTGGGACGAGGTTCCCGAGCTTGGTTTACTGGATATCACGAAAGCATCCAGCACGCTGTATCCCGCAATATTATTACGTTAAAATTTGATGTTACTGCTTGAGGAATTTTGGACGCATTATTTGATTACAGCTGTTCCAAGCAACAAGTAAGATTAACAATTATCAGTTTGTTTGGACCAACCAAACTCTTCGCCGCCACTTTCTTTGATAATGGACTGACAAAGTGATAACTAAATGAAATAATCAAACAGCACTAATTGTATTCAACTGGTATTACATTGTACAGAGGAGGTGTGTTGTGAAGGATTACTGAACCAAACAATGACCGCGGAGGATGCATGACCATATATAACGAGAAATCTTTACGTCTCGGAGTAGACGTGAAAGAGCGATGTTTGCAAGGATGAGTTAAACGGTGGTAGTGAAATGGCCGCGGGCCGGGAGAGCTCCTCCGATTCCGGAGACCGGTTTAATGAGTTAGTGCAGCCTGCACCCTCCCCCCTCCCCCCACGCGGCTGCACCCCGCGATACAATCTCGGCGGGCCAGGCTCCACGCACGCCATACCCTGTTTATTTTTAGCTAACAGGTTGTGTCGAATCTACTTCATTTCTGCCAGTGCAGGTACTCTCAAGAAGGTACGTAATATTGCTGCCTGTTTATGAATTCCTCCACTTAAGGATATCTCTTTATGACAGGATACTTTTTGGCACAAACAGAAACTGCATTTTGATATCTACACTACATTTTATTTTCCAAGTTTTTTTGGAAACCATGATAATTCAGTCCGTTTTAAATTTATTTATCAAATGGGTACATAAACATATCAGAAACAACATTTGTTTCCAATCGTCATCGCATAGCCGGCGAAGCACTATAATATATGATCTCTAGCTTGAAATATGCCCGGGGACACGAAACGATATCAAGCTTGAATCGAGCATTGAGACGGAAAAAAATAAGATATAATTTTACTGCCTGTTAACATGTAGGTGAAAAGTGCAATCCTAATACTCGCTCGTTTCGAAGTTTATATGATTCCATAAGTATTTCAAAATAGTTCCCCGCGCTCCGTATTTAAGTAAAGACCATGAAGTTCAGTTGTGAAATTAAGAAATAAGAAAGAAAGAATAAATGTTTATCTTACATTTATTACATTTGGACATCACAACACAACCAGGATAGTACATCAGTACAAATACATACAACAACAAAAAAGGAGTAACACAACTTATTACGACTAGTTAGACAGAGATAGAAAAGAAAAAAATATTAAAGAGTTTACGATAACCAGACAAGGGTTTGCGATGTGCAAAGGAAAAGGGCCTCACTCAGCATTTAAGCCATGACCTGCGTGGCAAGCCATGACGCTGGTTTTCAGTGTGCCCTACAAAAATTAACGGTCTTAAATGTCTTTCTTTTGTTCTTCATTCGGATAAAAAAAGATCTCGTTTCCTAATCGTTTTTGTGTTCTCATGGCGAATTCGTGAGCTCGGAGCGCTCCGCGCTGCGCGGGCGCAGGGCTACCGGGATGAAAAGTCAAATTACCCAGCAAATATGACTTTGACTTTGAATAAAGTACCAAATTTGCCAAATGTACAATACTTTCGTATTGTTGCACAATACCGTATAATCAGTTTTCAGCCTGTTGGAACGTGCAGATTGTTTATCACTTCATAATTATCACCTCACATTATATCTCTTCTATCTCATCTCTTCAATTTTAGTTTATTGGCAGTCATAGCGGGTTCTGTTGATCTCAACATGATATGTATATGATTTTCGCTCCTAATTATCCCGATGTCGATGTATCCAGTTCCCCTCGAACTTATAAGATCCCCCTCAATGTTGGGTGCAGGCGCTGCCGCTGCGCCGGCGTGCGTTCCGTCACGCGCGCGACGTGACGCGCCTGCCGATGCGCGCGCGCCGCCATTCATCGATACGGGATCGGCTCCGCCCGGAGACCGAGCGCTAACCGTCATCTGTCGTGATGACAGCGCCCGGCGATTTGGTGACGCATGCGTACCGAAGGACGCAAATAAAAAAATATTTACATTGCTAGTTCTTAGGTGAAGGCTTGATCGGAATACAGACAAAACCAAGTTTTGAAGCAATAACATTCCACCTGATTAAGGTGTAATGTGACTACACGTTTGGTTGTCTTATATTTTATTCAAAATGAAAAAAAATAATAAAACAAATTGATTACCAATCTTACGCATAAAGAAAACGATTTTAAAAATAATTATCCGGATCAACTCGTCAACAATCACCCGGCCGCGTCAGGCGGCGCTGCAGCCCGCGCGGCCTGCCCGTCTGTCCGTGTGCGCGCTGCGCTAGTGCTCGCGCCGTGTATGCGTCGCTGTGTCTGATGCGGTTTAATTTCCCGCGTGTTATTGGGGATTATCTTGATCGCATTAGAGCGGGCCTTATCTAAGCTTAATTACTGTGAAAGGACTTCTGAGAATATATTTAAATCCTGCCCAGCGTCTGACTCGTGACGCCGCGGCGAGACACGGTGCTCTGAATTTTATATTACCTGCTTATAATATAATCAAAGAGCAGATAAAAGATTAAATGTTTATTTTAGTTTGTCTTCGTTTTTATTTAACTCTGAATGAACGCTCTCCGAACTTACATTGACAGTTCTAACTGGCATATATGATATCCGATAAAATCACTTTGCAACAAAAACAAACACTTCGACAATTTACTGCAGAAGTTACTTTAGATCGTGCTTGTATAATTTGCAAACTGACTCTACGCCAAGTGTTTTGCAGTAAATATATTTTTTTAATGTTTATAATATTTTTTCTCCTTGCTCTACGTAATTACTTTAGAGAAGTGATCAAATTGCCATAATTCGAATGTCGAAGTTTAGTTAAACTCAAGTAAGTAGGTCTCGTTGCGCGGCCGCACACGGCGCCGCCGCGTGACGCGCGCATGCGCCGTCGAGCTGCAGCCCGCCCGAACGATGGGTTGCACCGAAACTTGTATAACGAACATACACGAGACATGGACATGTCAGGCATTTCTTCCTCAGAAGAAGAAATAGACTTCTATTTAAAAATGTATAATTTTTTGGGAAAATAATTGATGTATTTTGATTTTATTTTTGGCTGAATTTGGTTAAAGGGGACTGCTGCCCCTTTGACTCTGCGGGGTAGGCAGAGTCAAAGGGGCAGCAGTCCCCAGTTCGGGGATTACGGGCGTGATGTTATGATGATGATTATGATAATTGATGTATGTTGATAAAGGTCAGACTGCCGACAGGCCCCCCTACACGGACGTCTTACAGTAATTATATCGCTGCAGGTTCGAACCGGTCCAATAAAGACATTTTAATTAGTCTTGGTAAATTATGAGTAGGCATAGACAATATCTGGTTCTATGTTTATTGGCGTGTGATAGTTCAGATGTGTGCTAGATATAATAGCTCCTTTACGGACATCTAAGATGCCAATTTCAGATTCGCATCTAACATGTTGCCTATTATTATGATTGTACTGCTGGACCTCGAGTATCCGGAGAATAAAATAATTCTAGGATGTACAAAGATTCATGCAGCAAGAAACTCTGTTATAAACCGTATGTTTAAACATAGGTATACCTATCAATTAGTTATGTTTGTTATAGAAAAGCAATTAGTGCAATGGAAAATTTATACAGTGTTACAGTACGAGTGAAGTCATGAAATGCGTGACTTACTCCACGGTACTACAAATCGAACTCGTACATCGAAGAGAATTGCGATTAGCAATATGTTGACAATTCGACAATAGCGTTTAAAATAGGTAATTACATTGTGAATATAGTGTCCCCGTGGATGCTCCTCGCAGCCGGCGGCGGCGGCGGCGGCGCAGGCGCAGGCGCGCGATTAATCACAATTAGCGCAACATTGTTCGGAACGCGCCCGGGGATTGTCTTACCCGGGTTATTGGCTTGTACACGGGGCGTAGTGGTCGCGCTTGTAGACAGGACCGGTATACAGTACAGTTACGGTATGATACCAATAGGCTAGTTTGCGCCTTAAGCTAATCGCAAGGTGAACGTACAATTTGATAATTCAATCAATCATCATATATTACGTTCACTTAGCATTCAGTGTATTTTGTCGGTTAAAATTGAGCGGTCTAAAACTTCATATAATGAAATTGTTTGCTTTCAATTCGTCGCCTAACTTTGTACAAATTCGAGACACTTTATTTATAGATTGTTTTATTATAGGTACACAGATTGATCCATTGTTATAGATTGATCGGTTTTGCCATGCTCATAGTGGTAATGATCGGTTGTGACGCGTCGTGCGGTGTGCGCGGGGCGGTCGCGGCGACAATTGCCGGCGACTAATTGGAGTCAACTCGGATTAAGGAGCGTTAAACTCGCGAGCGCTAACCTCGCGTCACTCGCGTTTAATTGCCGCACGACGCGCGCGGCCAAACCACCATAACACTGATGTATGGAAATATCAGACGCTGGGAATTTGGGACGCGAACATGGCGGCGGGGGGCGGTAATGACGTCATCGCGGGGCTGAGCGACCACCTGCTTAGAGGTCGAACGGTATTGTTATTGCGAGTGTACGCTAAACGCGCAAACCGACACATCATATTTAGTGCATTCAGGTTGTTTTCATTCAGGTATTCTCAGTGAAATTAGAGTGTAGTTTCTAGCACTAGAAGTAGATTCGGTTGTATTGACTTTTATGTTATAAAATATGTTTCTCACGGTTTTTAAATATACATAATTCATATTCGTTTATAAACTGTCTTCGCATTCAATTCGCGCTTAGTCAACATTGAGACACATGTCTCAATGTTGAAATAGACATCTATTTGGGCGTGATTGCCCGTCACCCGATGACAGTCAGACCCAAATCTAGGCAGCCTGAGACCTAGCCGTCTAGACGGGGCTTAGGCTAATCCCCTTGAAGTGAGCGGTGCACTTTCGGTTAGGTTCTGCGAATTATGCAAGCTTAATTAGGTTTTCAGATCTGTCAGATCATGTCATGATGCAATCCTGATGGATATAATATCAATTTGTGTGGCACGTTGAGGCAGCGTAGCTAAATTTAATAAACGTCATAGGTACTTAAACGATTAATATTTAGCTCTAAATGAATATAGCTTTATAAGTAAAAACTTTTATTAATTAAATTGTATTTAACTTTGTATTATTTTATTATTACTTTATAATGCTAATAAAAAATATTTGAAAGCTCAAAAATTTGTAGAAATGAAAGAGTTGTTCATGCCACTTTTGTTTATGCTCAAATAGTGACAAAAGATTCAGTTATGTCGGCACATAAACGTTGGTAAGCATTATTTCAATTCGGTCAAAAAAGTCGTGTCCCTATAAGTCGCAGCTTAAGCTATTTGGACAGCATTGGAAAGGTTAATCCCGTCAGTCCAAACATCTCAATACTCAATACTGTGAGGATTACTTGCGCCGCGGCCACTCGGAGCCCGGGGACAAAAGAGCAGAAAACACGTCGGCATTAGTTTAATTAGCGACCGTGCTGGTGTCATTGAACATACATACTCGTAGACGAGCCTTAAACAAGTTTATTTTAGAGATATGTACTCCATTGGGGCAATTTTTATTTGTACTTAAATTAATTTTTTACAGCAATGGTCGACTACGGGCACCAAATTATAAAATGTACTACTTTACCAGTCTATGGGCTGACGTACATAAACAGTATCCAGTCTTGTTCGCAAGGTAAGGTAGATATTATAAATAAGCTGCATTTTTTTATTTGGTATTAATTGAAGAAGTTAAGAAGTTTTAATTTCATGTAAATTTAATGAAGGAACGTAATCTTTATGTGTTTTCTTTAACAGCAGCATCCCAATGCAAACAACACAAAGATCTTACATGTGGACTGCTATAAATTAATGGAGCACACCGCCTGCGATCTGATGTGTCAGCTGACTGCGGCTTCCTGCGGGCCTTGCTACACTCAGATTGAGATACGTCTGTTCATATTTAGTTAAGTGCTTTGTGCATGACCGTGATTAATAGTCAAACTTGACTTTTAAGTGTTTATTTTTAATCTTCATTCTCCTAATATGGTCACCATTACAATTGGTGACGTCAGTAACCTTATCTTGATAAAGATAATAGCACCACGAGAAGGTGTCCCTCCACGCCGGAGCACTCCCTGCACCCAGCTGCTGCGCCCGGCCGCTCTAATCCCACGCGCTACTTTCAATACTGACTAATCAATACCCGCCTCCAAGTGCAAAGTGGTCTCTCAATGTTTGCCCAAACCGTATTAGAAAAACGAGGGTCAAATTAACGTATCCCAAAGTTTGTTGTTATAAAAACTGGTCGTCGTTAGAAAAACAAGAGTGGTCCAGGTGTGCTCGCGCTGCGCAAACAGCGGTCAGTTTGCCGAGCACTCGCTGAGCCCGCGCACCGCCCCCCGCGTCCCGCCCCCGCGACTGCGACCCCGCGCCGCGCGCGCCTCTCCTGCCGACTAGCGTTGCCAGGAATCTGTATAAGGGTGGACTGATGATGATGCGCTATTTTTATTTATTGAGTCAGCTTTAACACTATGTGTGGTTGGTATTAATATTTTTTCTAAACAGATAATATATTCAATATACCTACCACTTAATAGGTACCTAACTTTTGACATTAGGAGTAAATTTAAATGCATCTTCTGTAAAAAAATTTAAATACCTCAAATAGCGACAAAGTCTAATCCAGACATTGAGCTATTATTACTACGTATAGAGAAGCTATGTCAAACAAAAATATTATCACGAAGCATGGACTGAGAGTGTTTCACCATTTGCAGCGCTAAAACTAGCAATTGTCGTCTAATTAAGCTATTAAAACACGCAGCGCTAGATCGCTCATAGAGTACATTTTTCTCGCGACCAAAACGTCGTAAACGCCGTGAATTTCATGGCGCTTACGCGTGAACGTAGGCGAGTGACTAAACGAGTTGTTGCCGATCGGCAACAATGCACGGAGCAAAAAACTTGTTCGCTGCGTCGGTTCCATACGCTAGTAATAATAGTTCAATGAATCCAGACATTTTACTTGAGGACGCAATCCCTAAAAGTATAAATGTCTGCCAGTTAGGGGAATGAGGGTTTTTTGAATTAAAACATCAGATAGATGGCGTAACTGTGACGTAAGGTCTTGTCACCTTCCTCATTGGTAAGTTTTCAGAACAAACTGACATGTTGTCAACAAAGAACCAATAGTGACAGTGATAAGACCACGAGACTCCCTCCTGCCATCTGGCGGTTTTTGTATTTCTGAGAACCTTCATGGTCCGACGAACGAAGCGCGCGTGGCCACCACAGCGGTCCCAGCCGCGCTGTTTGCGCGCGCCCGACAAATATTATTGGATGATGATACGCCATTTACGCGTGTTGCGATCGGCCACGAAGTCGACACCGCGCGACGCGACGAGCGACGAGCGCGCGACAAGCAAGCGACGAGCGCGCGACGCGATACGCGAGCGACCGGCGAGAGGTCGCGGGCCGTGGGAGCCGCGGGCGCAGGAATTTGATTAGTCAATATTGGCCCGCCGCGGATCGTTGGATGCTATAATCATCTTTTGGCTAATTGCTCATCCCATATTATCTAGACTACTAAAATATTTGTCTTTGATACACCTACGACATGATCGTTATGCATGGTAACATGGTAATGAAAGCTTTTTCATTAACAAAGAGTTTTTGAGTTACAAAACAATTATTTGCGATATATAATACTATTGCAATATACTATGCAGAGAATGGTTTTCTAGATTATTAATGATTATTCTGATCATTGCAATTATCAAGATAAATAACTCTAGGTCCAATAAAAATATTGTCAAAACATGAAAATTTTCAAAATATTTCTAACCTAAAAGGAATATTGACATATTCAAAGGAATATTGACATATTCCTTTTCGAGCTTCAAAATAAATAGTTTGTGAAAGTTCGCGCTGGTTACGAAATGGTATTTATCGATGATGCTCTCATAATACTCATATTTAATTTAGTAAGCCATTCTTCAACGTTATCGAGGTATTGAAAAATGGTTGCGTTCGCTTTAGATCAATGATAGTTATTGTTGCGGTCAGCGGCGCCGGCGCAGACGCGTCGCCGCGCCCGCCGCGCGCGCTGCCCCCAGTGGGCGCCGCTCGGTGAGGTTCTTACACTTAGAGCGCCTCTTGGTCCTAATATTTAGAAAATAAATAAAATATAACTACGCAATTATAGTAATGTATTCACAGAATTTGAATTATTTATAATTTTTCCGCACAATAATCAATCTCTTTGATATCCTAAAAAAAATTCTTAAATAATATGATCTTCTATTGTGCCTATTATTTTATTTATGTTTCAAAAGTGCAAATGTTTGTGCAAAGTTTGATCACTCCAAAGAAACTTAGTTCACTGAAGTGAGGCACGAAAGCAGACAAGGTTGGGGACCTATGCACTCGGCGCTGACGCAAGGCGCGCCTTCAAATGTCATCGATGAGATGCGATGCGCGATAGCGGCCGGACAAATTAACACCTCTGCCGCGCCGCCCGGGACGCGGCGGACTCGCCTCCGACACCTCTCCACTCGCGATTGTCTGCTACGCTAGTATATTCATTTCAACGTTGATCTAATCTATTTATGATGACTGGAAAAAATAATAACTATTCACTCCATTTTAACAGCTATGTTACCAAAATAAAGCGAACAAGTGTGATTGTTCGTTAGTCAACAACCTTATTTATCTAGAGTCTAAATAGAATTGCCGCAATTGTTTCTGTTTAATTGAGATTTTAATACAATTGATGTTTCATTGTATAAAACTCCATTAATTTATCCCACAGTGCAATCTTCCTCGATTGATCACGTGTATATCGAGCTCGTACTGCTCTCGTCCGCGCTCTCCCCAGCGCATACCACGGCCTATATATGGAGCTTCACCGATTGAATCGTCACATTATTATGTCAGCATAACGAAGCTAGGTCCGGCCGATAAGTCATACTGCACCAATCTTCAGAGGCAACGGCCGTTCTCAGCGCCCGTATCAGGCAGCACCGTTTTCAGTAATAAAAATGAGTTATGTCGATATCGTTCCCACAGAGCGAGGTTTCCAATTATCGCTCGTAAGTCAGCTGTCACCGGCCGCCACTCACGGCGGAGCACGTAATGTCTAATTTATGTAATTGCTGTAACGCGACCGGGAAAAAGAGCGGACATAGCGAGGCCGGCAAAAACGCAGCACCGGCGCGGCGCTTCCCGGCGCGCCGGCGCATCCCGCGGCCAACCCATGTCGATGCGGTATTTAGCTATTTAGTTATTAGTTATACATGTATAACGGCCGAAAGCGATGAGCAAATGGGCAACAAATCCCGCTGCCCCCTTTAGAACTCACGACAGCGGAAAGTGCTGAAACACTTCCGAATTTTAAAAAGGTGATCTCTTAACAAGTGTGGCCATTTTCCATACTTTAGCTTTGCAGTAAGGATTGTGCCATATGGCGTTCGGTTCTCTCTGCCAACCCCGCTAGGGAAGTGGCGTGAGTTTTAGTTAGTTTCACAGTTTACATCTACACCCATTGTATTAGTTATAATAGCGAACTTTGGAACTGGACTGTAAATTTTACGAGGTGAATACGTGTACTAGCAGTTCTAGCCAAACGATAGATAGTTGTTTCCTACCCTAACTGCTGGTTACCGCCAAGCTCAACCAACGCATCGGCTATTAGAATTCGTGCACGTACGCTGCTCTAGCGGATAAGTGCGCTTGCGCAAGGATCCCGCATGCGATCGGCACTTTATTTCGCTCTTAACGATTTACAGCAGTTGGATCGTAATTCCCACTCGCAATTTAGTCAAGATCTCGGTTTTGTAAATAATTGGGACTTAGACATGACCCCGCTAGTCAAATTCTGCTATAGCATAGACAATGATAGAGAAACCTTTTTCACACGATGTTTATTAATACCAAGTGCATTCAAACGCCAAAATCAATCAATCAATCAACCAACTGAACTCTTTATGAGCCGCAGCTCATGACCAAACAAGTTATGATATAGAGCTCTTACATTTAGCTTGCTTCAGCGGTGGTGTTCTTCAGCCCCACGTGCTTTAGTTAAAAATTGTATAAAGTCATCAAAAGAGCAATCTCAAACAATTTCGGGAAAGTATTGTGTGCGTAATTAATGCACATCAAATTTTCTACAGTATGACTGATGAAGACTTAGCTTTTCCCTAGTTACCACCAGATATCTCTCGCTGAGTTCTATGTGGGAACCTGATTAATGATGATGCATGTACAAACTTGTCACCATACAGGATGCCGCTAAAACGTTTGGTGAAGAGTTTTGTTTTACCGTGTTTTTTCTCGTGTTTCGGGGACACGTTCGCGGCGGGCACGTCAAGTGCGGCGGCTGCGCCCGCGCACTCGAGCGCGTACAGCGACAAGCACGTTGTCTCCGCTAATTGCCGCCTTGTTGTGACGCCCCGGACGGAGATAGCGCGGAGTAACGTCTTCTTGTTGATTCTTTACGGTACCAAGTAACTGTTAGCGAGACTGGTTTAACAGATGTTTATTTATTAAGTAGGAACCAAGATTTTTTTTATTCATTTCTTGAATGTTAATCTGGAAAAACTTTGCAATTTATTCTACAATTTATTGGTGCCTTTAGAAGTTTCTAACAAACCGCTTGTGACATACTCGCAGATTTGAATTTTAAGTAGCTTCTGCTAGAAGAATGCTATCAACATTTCTCACATAATCTGACAAGCACCTTCTTTCAATTCCGAATTGCAAATAGAGATAACTTTCATTAGTCGTGGGACAAATTGGTCGTAGTAGCGTAATGCAAATGGAATTAAATTGTGTTCTTTGTGTGCGTACTTCCCGCTAACCTTTCCGAGATCGATAAGCGACTGACCTATACGTTACAAGATAATCTTGCTCCTTGCTTAAATGGCAATGACAAATTGCGCGTCCCGCATTCAAATATTTGCGATATTAGCTTTGATCACGTATCTGCTACTGGATCAAGCATCTACTCTTGACAAATATCCGGAAAAATAGCTGCTACTAATACAAAACTCTTTACGGTGTTATGGTGTATATATAATACTAGCTGTGCCCGCGGTTTCACCCGCTTTTATGGTTTATGTTATATAGCCTATAGTCTTTCTCGATAAATGGGCTATCTAACACTGAAATATTTTTTCAAATCGGACCAGTAGTTCCTGAGATTAGCGCGTTCAAGCGAACAAACAAACAAAATCTTCAGCTTCATAATGATAGTAAGTGTAGAACAAGGTCCCGAAAAAAGGAATGAAACTTTTAAAAGTCGCCCAAAAGACGCTTTTCTGATTTCAAAACTGAAAAGACGTTCTTTAACCCCACAAATGATCTTTGGATGAAATATAATATTCTATAACATCAATAAAAAATATTTTCCTTACTTATTCTTATACAAACATTGAAATACCACAAAATCTTTATTCTTACTATGAGTACTAATTGTGTTAAAATTGAGGTTCAAAATAATATTATAATATCAACTGGGTTGTGTAATTGGGTTAGCTGGATAGTATCTGCAACTGATAATACACCCCTTAAGCACTTACTAAAAGCATCTGCATTACAATCCGCGCCGGGATCACAGACAAAGCTTGTTGTAGTTCGCTGTTAAACATTCACGATCGAGGGATATGAGCCGAGACTGTAGCACATTGAATGTGGCCGCTGTCGCCGCGGAGCGAGATGCTTTCCCAAGATGCTCAGCTCTCATTCACTCGGTACCGGGGCTGGAGGGTCATCGGACCATCGCGCGGCCAATTGATACCCCGACCCCGAGCTGAGGCCGGGACTCTAGCAAGATGTCAAAATAAACATTATTAGCAGCTAGCTCGGTTGGATGCCCGTCCTGTTTAACACAATGAGACACGACATCTACATTGTTGTAAAGCTGCAACAAAAGTATTTCCTTTAAGTTAAACACTATTTCGTATGGAAGGATGTGATCTCTGCCGACCCCATTAGGAAAAGGGCGTAACAGTAACATTATCTATTTCTGTATGTATATATATACACTACCTGTGAGGTACCATAATTATGATTATCTAATTCAAATAGAATAATAAATTATCGTACTAATATTATAAACGCGAAAGTTTGTGGACGTATGGACGTTTGTTACTCCTTTACGCAAAAAACTACTGAATGGATTTTAATGAAACTTTCCAATAATATAGCTTATATACCCGAAAACATATAGGCTATGTTTTATCGATGTACCACGCGAGCCAAGCCACAGGCAGAAGGTAATACCTTCTAAGACTACTTAAAAAGCAAGCTCAACCAATATGATAATAATTATTAATTACGTTGAAATTACCATTTCTGTTATATGGTAAGAGCGACGTACTTAAGAACTCTTTGCCACACGTTCCAATCAAGGCATCTATTCCACGAGGACGTCAGGGCCGCCGCTGACGCGTTGATGGACGGCAGCGCTGGCGGCCGCCCGCAGCCCGCCGCCCGCCGCCCGGACGCGAACGCAGACGAATTTATTGCGCAGCGGCATACAGCGCTGTCGCCGCGACTGAAATATGCCCCGCGCGCCGTCGCAGGTATGCACCAATTTCTGCCCTCAAACTAGGGCATATTTTACTACTAGAGTGTGTATTGCGAGTCGTGATCTTGTGGAATTAGTTACGTTGCGAATAGAAAATCAGACGCACATGACCCAATTCTATCTGAATAAATTACATATAATCATGGGAAATATCCATTGAAGTAATGTTTTCAACCCAACAAATATATATTAAGATTTCATTAGGTATTCTTTTATGCAATTTGTTTTCAATCAATTGCATAAAATTTTTGTAATCATTGGCATTGATATGATTGTGGATCATGTTTTAAGCCGATTCCTTAAAATACAGAATTATCGGATACGCTAAATCCTGGATCATGGTCTTAGCGAAAACAAACTAGGCACGGTATAACGCTAGGGAGATGAAGATTATGATGTTATGATCGGCTTAAAGCGTTGATTGAAATTACTAAAAATATTAGTTCAGCTGCTGTTAAATAAATGATATTTAAACATATAAATGTTTACTAACAAACACTAAAGTACCGCCAATAATTTACAAATGACAAATGAAATAATTAATTTTGACATTTGATTACCGCGATATCTCGACGAATCGCAACAAACATAAATTACTCGCACAATCTACAAATCTCGGAAGAAAATGATAAATCGCGAGCGCAGCCACAATTACAAATGCGGGCAGCGAGTGCCGCCCCGCCGCCCCGGCGCTAGCGCAACTGCGCCCGCGCACATCGACGGATACTCCTTATCGCACTATAACTTGTACAATCGTACACTGATAGATTATTGCATTTCAATCTTACTTTACTAGTGGTATAGATTACATTCCCTGGGTATTCCTTGGATATTCCCTGGTTGATTTGTAGGCCAAGTCGCAACTTATACTGCGTAGAACTAGCGCATCAGATCAACCGTTTGCGAATTTCCATCGCGATCATATTTAGTAATTGGTTTACTCTGCAGATTAAACAAATTAGTTTAACTAAGTGGCAAAACATATCAACAGAAATACAGTAAAGCGTACATGTCCTTGTGCACAGCTCGCTATGGGTTCTAGTTAACCACACTGTAATGTTACTGTACTGCCGAATGGCGACGAGTGCGTTAATGAATGCAAGCGACAGACCACAACAGGCCACCACGCGCACTTCACGTTTCGTACACAAAGACGCCGATGCGCCGGGGTGCGGTTATTAATAACAACGATTCGTAACATTTCCTTTATTTGGGATGCAGTTGTTCTGTCATGAGATTGCATCTGTCCCTTGTCATTTTTGACGGGAGCAGTAATTTCGATATTCAATATGCTAAAGCAGGTTTGATGTATCATCTGCGGGATATTCGTATGTACGACGCACAGGATCTGTCAACAGATATATTTATAACATTGAACTTATTTAAATAAAATTTTTCATAAAGTTGCGACTAATTTTAACTATATCTCTTATGACCATAGTACGCCCAAAGTTTATATACGATAAAGGGTAGTAAAATGGTTTTTGTGAGTTTTTTTTCATCTATGCTTTGTTGACCTTCTATTAGGAAGTGTACATACCAAAATGGGAATCATATGATTCTTTTTCGCTTATCATTAGGTAAAGTGAAGTGATAAACCGTGCAGGCATCTTGAGTCAGGAAAACGCTGTCGTCATCTCTCAATACCCACTTCTCACGGTCGCGGCGCGCTGGGCCATGCGCACGCGCAGCGCCCGCACGCGACGCGCCGCGAGGCTGATCGCCCCGTTTAGGTACCGCTGCGCATGCCCGTACCGTTTTATTCAATTCCGTATTTGAAATCGCTCCTCAATGATGTCCAGTTGGACCGTCAATGAACTGTTAGCAGTTTACGAGTATGCCGCAGAATGCGCCAGCCACAGTACACTAGGGTAGGCAGAGTAACAACATTGTGTTTCACAGGTACTGTACAATGTATTACTGATCTTTAATTTTGTACTGTTTTTGTTGTGTTTTATGTGGAAAGTTATTATGAAACCTTGCCGTCTAAAACGAAAAAAAACGTAATAATACCTACAGCTTGCATGAGAAAAATGGTCTTTGCTTCGCCTCATGAGAGGAAGGCGCGATATGTGATAGCAAACTTGTACAGGGCTAAGTGGAAGCGGCCATATTCCTCAGTGGAGGCTCCGGCACAATAAACATAATAATTACCTACGCTCTCCCAGCCTAGGCGTTCGGCTAGTTCGCGGTGTACAGACAGGGCAGCAAGCTGGCTTCACAAATCAGTAGGCGTGGCGCTCCGCGCAGTTACCGCGCCTTCGAGGGCACTCGCTAATTAAATCGCATTTCGTTTCATCGCAAAAGTGGCCCGCGCTCTGCTGCTGATCTTCATCAGTATATAAGACGACACTTAAGCCAGTTCTCACACGACAAGACGGTAATGTAAATTAGGATAATTGACAACTGCGATTGTATCGTGTCCTTACACGGCTCGCCTCGAACTCCTCCGAATCTTATAGTTTCTTGATTATGTACGTTTGCGACCACTGAAAGGCGAATCTTTAACATTTGGTTCATCACCACTAAAATTCACCCCCATACCATTAGCCGAGCGAGTTCAAAGTTTGTTTGCAGAGTGACGCCCTTAATCACGCAGACTTATAACTTGACTTAGTATTAGAAACATTATACAAAGATTGACATTTCTCAGTGGTATTCTTATCACAAGCAATACCTTATATATGAAACTAAGAGCGCATTACGATAAACGAACGTTAAGGATCGGTTGGTGCTCTGCGAGTTGTCTATTTATGTTGTAATGTCCATGCCATAGTTTGATTCTTTCCACCGTTAGCTACATCTCAAATATTGTGGACGCATAATGTCATACATTACACACATTTGTAAATACCGGCGCAAGAGTTCTGCCCGGAGGTGCGGGTGTCCGCGAGTGCTGCGCTCGCGCATGCACGTAACGGTCGCGCTCACACGCGCCGCGAATCGCTCTAACTGCGCCGCCCTGGTTCCCACTTCCAGGCGTTTATCTTCATTATACCCTCCCATGACAGCATGTGCTCTCCTACTTGAGAGACATACAAAATATGTATCATTATGTGTGAATGTTAATTTCCTAATGGCTACATGGTGAATACGAGTATATTAAATATTTTTCCTAGGGAAGTGGCGTGAAGTTTTAGTTAAATATTTTTTTGACGTCATCATCATCATTGATATAAGATTGTATTCTCATAAGTAATATTTGTAGTATCAGTGAGAATGAAATGTAAAAAAATAAAACGAAAAAATAGAAAACCACAACCGGAGCTTAACAATGAATGAAATAAGTATTATAAATCATTGTCAATGATGATTATGGTGACCATAACACTTGAGCCACTCGCACTGGTGGTCGCAATTGTGTCGTAGTGTTTGCATTGCCCGCCCACCTCGTGACAATGCGCTTATTTGCGCGGACGCGGCGCAACTGTTGCGCCCATAGCGATGACGATGACGTATGCGTCGCGGACGCGTCATTGTCCCGCCGGGCCGCGCCGGCGCGCGCACCCCACAAAAAACAAGTGCTATCGACAACTGACGCCTCTTTGCGCCATCTGTCTATGCGCCTCTAACGAGCCAGCTACTGGTTGAATATTTTTTTCCCATTAGACAGTAGTATGACAGATTTATTATAATGCAACTGTTGTTCTGATTCGATTAGGGTACTTTTATGGTTTGGTCGTTTTATTTTTTGCTGATATTTCTTTTGCCTCTGTATGAAAATATGTATTTTAGAGTACATACTAATTACAAACTATTTCTTGTGTTGTAAATATCAGTAACTTCATATATTAGATTATAAACAATGACGGGTATAAAAAATTATAGAACTGTTTATCTCAGACAAATAATGTTCATCAAATTGAATAATATTTAACATAGAATACAAATATCATATTCCGAATAGGTACCCGCTGAAATAGTGCAAAACAAGAATTGTCCAATACTTTGTATAACATGCGCATTCAAACAGTTATCCGGTAATTGTCAGCGCCGCGTCGCCACATTCCGCGCGACACTTTACGCTGCATGGGCGTAACGTTGTTCCTCCATATTTATCGCCTTTTTACTGCGTGTTTATTAGGTGCGGGGGCAACATTGTCGCGGTCGCCCGTCGCTGTCGCGTGGCGCTGTCGCGGATAATGGGAGTTACGGCGCGTGCGCGCGATAAGTCGCGAGCGGCGCGGTGACCGCGCGGCTAAACGCGCAGATTAGACGCGCGCAGTTTTATAGCGCGCGCACCATATTTAGCGGCCGTAAGTGCTCTTAGCTCAGCGCGCGCGCACTCAAACTCTACTTCTCCTCGTATCTGCGCTATTAAGTCGACGGTTTGCAGCTAGTGTAATTGACGTTGATCTTACGAGTATACATATATTATGTTGAATAAACATCAAGCTCTCGCATAGATCGATGAGAAAAAAAAAATACAGACTTAATGTGTTGAAAAGATATGCTTAGTGGTAAATATTAGAGTTATTCCAATAGTAATTTTGTGCAGAGAATCATTTTTAAACTTTAAACGGTCTAAACAAATTGGTTAAAATGTCAGACCTCTCACAAATTTAAAATTAAGAAGGATGATTGCATATATTACTAACAAAAATTAATAATAATTGTATTATAATTATAATACCTATATACAATTGCATATACTTTGCTCTAATACCAAGTGGATTAAGCACTTTCATTACAAAAATCACAATAATTAAAGTTGCTACAAACACCTAGACGAGATACAATTACCATTATTTACGAGATACAGTTACAATAACACGTTACGATTACTATATCTCTTGATCTTGATCTCTTGATTGAATCGCTCCAGCATTCGAAATAACAATCAAACTCAAAACCATAGAGCCCTACGGAGCTGTCGAAAATAAACGAAGGACTAATATAGAATAATGTGAAGGTTAAGATCACTGAGATCTGTAGCATGCGGGGTCCACTCACCATCAACAAACGACAGTATAAGGCAGCTAACTAGGGTGGCGCGGGCGCATCTTGCAACGAGCGGGTTGTTCGAGCGACGCACGAAGCGCTGCGTCGGACCAGGGTCCTACAACGAACTGTTCGTAGTAGAGTGTTTAAAGATGTACAACAACAAAGTAAGTCATAAGATTCCTTGTACATGTTACTCTGTGTTGACAGCATTCGTTTTCGATCACCCATCCGCAAGGGTGGCGCGATTTAGTAACTTTCGCAATAAATCGTCTGAACAAATGAGTTAACGGGCGAGCTTCACAAAGCTCTAAACAACGATTAGTATTCACTGTAATTGATTATGTGTCGGCATGCGCGCCCCGGCGCGGCGCGGTGGCGGGAGGGGGTGGTGCGTCGGCGCGCATGCGCGCTCGTTACCGCGCGTGACTTGCGCGCGCGGCTCCCACGCCATTGTGCGCCCTTTATTGGGCTGTTGTTCGGACACAATTACAACCACGAAATAACAGAGCCTCCCGCGCGGCGGATCGGTCACGAAGCGCAGTTAAGCAACGCATGTCTAGGTTTCAGGATCGGTTGGCAGCCATTCCACCTCATTAAACATTGCATTCAGATTATTTTTTACATAAAAAAAAAACAGATTTTTGGTGTCAAGCAGTATCCTAAGAATAAAACTTATGCCATTTGAATTCGCTGTATCGACTTGTCTCACTGCTTCTACGATTACTACTGCTTATGCGACTTCTACGATTCAGGAGAAGTTATACATATACATCAATTAGGGAGGACTACAGGAAATTAACATAGGTATCCTTGTAGACTAGAAACTTGTATTTTTTTGTGAAATGTTAACTTGTATGTATTATTAGGCTCTACCTACGTGTGTATAATATCTTGACTTGACTATAAAATAGTGTTTTTGTAAGATATCACTTCTGAAAATATTGATATGATTCTGAAAAGGAAACATACGTAATTGATTTCCGGACAATATAACTAACTAACAAGGCAGAGAGAACTGAACGCCATATTGCAGGATCCTTACACACCTCACTTGCTTCTTCAACTTTCATGATCTTTTCATACAAGCTCTACGGTTTATATACTTGCATACATAAATACAGTAACGTCTATATTCCGCGGGGTTATAAAAACACATTCGGGTAATGACCGAATATCTCAATAGATCCTGGATAATGATATATTACTTACCCGATGTGTGACAGGTAAACTGGCAAACAGAAGCCAGATCTATCAAAAACTGTAAACTCTATTTGTCACGTTAAGGCATCTCCAATCAGCCGAGCTGCACGGTCGAGGCGGCGGGGCTGCAGCCGGTACCTGCGCATGTTATCCGTCCGATGGCGCGCGCCCGCGCCGCTCCCGCGCGCTAGTCGCGGCGCGTCTGCCCCACAGCCCGCGGGTAGCTGTGCCACCTGTTCAACTGACTACTGATCAGATTCGAGCGGTCTCGCTTATACGAGAGGAAATTCTCCTAAAAAAAATACCCGCCTTCTCATTATTTTCAAGCTAACTTTTGCCCGTGGCTCAGTCCGCGTGGAGTTTTGTCTATCACAGAAACGTTATAGTTTTAAAATTAATATTTTCAAAAATTACAAAACGACTATACTAATTTTCTACCCTAATTTCTACTTGGTAAAGTTTTAAAAAACTATGAATGCCATATTTATTTATATTTAATCAAAAATTGAAGTTTCATCCCTGTAGCTTCATTTCCAACATTCCATACAAATTTTCATCCCCTATTTCTACCCGTTCAATTTCTTTCGCGTCAAAAAGTAGCCTTTAGCCTTTATAATTTTTATTATTGGTTAAGCGGTTTCGTCGTGAAAGCGTAACAGATAGACAGACAAACAGAGTCTCTTTCGCATTTACGTTAGTACGGGTAGTAGGATTAAGTGATTCTCTCAATATTATCGTAACGAATGAAGAACATCACAAGATTGCGATAACGGAATTTAAGTTGATATAAATTATTAACAGTATACCATGATGATATGATAATGTGAAGTACCCAATGAGACTTTGCAAAACCATTTTGGGCCGTCTGTTTTTGTTCATCTATTGATTTAATTTCTAAATCTGCTAAGAGGTATCTCATTATTGAAGTAGTATTTTTTTCTCGTGTAACAAACATTTGATCGACCGTATGGGAGCTCCACCTGCGGGATCGCGTCCGGATTAATCACCACGACACGCCTGACTCCATGTCGTCGCTCATTTATCCGACACCGGGGAATTATCCAGATTTGGGGCCGGTCATTAGATGGCATTATTAGGGGACCCGTCTCAATTAAGCTGTTTTGAAGGGTTAATCCTCACCTGACTGATGTGGGACGCAACAGGGACAACAATTGTCTTCTGCTGACTGTCCCGTATTAAATTCTGATTCTAAATATCATATAAAAAAAGTAGGACAATGTTTATAAGAGCAAGCGTTCTCTTAGGAGACTAGAATATTGTCCAGTTCCTCGCTCGTTTGACGGAGTTTCAGTCTGACGGGCCGTCTGGTCTAGTGCCTATAAAACGAAAGGCCATGAGAACGTGTCATACTAGGAGTAGGAACAAATTTTAGTTTGATGAACATGGTCATTGTCATACTAGACATAAATAATAATAATTATAAATAATAAATACTTCAGACTGGCACACCAATTCCCTAGTCCCAAACTAAGCTTATGAGCTTGTGCTATGGATACTAGGTGAACGGATAGACATACTTAAATACGTTTATAAACATCCATGACTCGAGTACAAATATCCATGTTCATCACACGAAATATTTGCCCCTAGCGGGATTCGAACCCGCGACCCTTGGTTTTGTGACCAGGGGCTCTGACCACTCCACCGGGCCAGTCGAGTGTTTGTTTATACGTTTTTATGCATGTCTCCCCGTTAAGACTGTTACTTAATATATGTATAGTACAAGTTTGTGCAGTTAGCTTAGAGCTGGGGCGATAAGTGTGTTAATTTATTTATTACTTTATCTACGGTTCATGTTACGAGTAAATCCTATGTAGAGGTTGTATGCGTTATCTGCCGGGAGAAAGGCGCGATATGTACGCACGTTAGCGTGTCGGCGCGACCCGCGGTAAATCGCGCGCGGTGCGTTATGTGACGGGTATGCGCGGTCTGCGGGCGCATTTCACGCGCGTCCCGCGGGATTAGCGCGACGCGCGCGTGGCGAATGCGCACTGATTAATACGCGTCTGCAACAGCACAGCACACGCCAGGCAGTACGCAATCTCCGGTACAGATCCATTGGACTAAATTCCTTGTAAAGTAATAGATATTTTATTCAATAAATAAAAATATACGCAATAACGCGAGGAAGACACCACGCGCTCTATCAATAAATTAACTAAATTCGTAACCAAGTTCCCTTAACTGTAGGTACTACTAAATACGTTATTAAAGATCATATATTGCGTCAGAATTTGCTCCTATCACACCACAATAAATTTGAAACAATTCACTACTTGATATTAAGTGATATTAAAGGCGTGCCTTGGTCACTTAGTGGTCAAGATCCCGGTCCACTGTGGCGGGCGGCGCGGGCGGCGGGCGGCGCCGGGTGCGCGAGCTATTTCACGGCTTCAGCGCGATTTCACGCGACGGCGCGGGAAGCGACCCGCAGAGACTAGTGCAGAAGGTGAAATGTTATTTGCGTTAATGGAATACGCCCGTACATCTCCGGCGTTATCTCTGAACATTAAATTGATATATGTTGTTGCATACCCATTTTTTTAAATAATAATGAACTAGTCATTAGCGAAAAATATGCGACGAGTGATAAGGCATTAGGGACGACACGATGGCAGTGGCTTTCCGGTAGATAAAAGACGTACTTTTTAGAATTGCTTAATAAAACTTGGTAAATATTTCGTATTCATTCCAAAAACGTTTCGCCAGCTCCCGTACTAGCCGCGTCGTCAGACAGGCGGCGCGAATCGTGCGCACCCGTCGAGCGACGTCGCGGTCGTCGCTGAGCCGCCTGGGCCGGCGTCGTGCGACTGAGGGCTGAGCTGTGAGCTGGTTTGTGATCAACCTGTGGCTAATGCGTGATGAAGTGTTAGAGGACTGGTATTAACGTGCTCCTTGTGGGTAATCTCCGGTCTCATAATACTTGTAGGCACTGATTGGCATATTACTGCCCTTGCAACAGTTGCGGCATGAGCGGCGATCCATGACGGATTTTCACCTCCTCATGAACAAAAAAAGACATTGATTTACATGGTGGCATAGATGTAAGCTAGTTCTTTGCTATTGCTTTCTGGTGATTCGCGAGTGATCCAGTGTTCTTAAAGTAAGTATTCATTAATTCGACAATTAATCCTGCAAGTGGATATTGACAACACCACCTATTTTTTATTCATTGAACCTTTTCCAAAAATAGATTAATACGCTGCTGTCTCACACATACATGTCTCTAATAAACTTAGAACTAAATTCTACTCCAGGAGGGAATTCGTTTTGACCATCCGCGTAATCTTATAAAAATATAACTTGACAAGCTCGATGGCGCATTCGGTACTGACCCTGCCCCATGCGCCAAGAGTTGTGGGTTCGATCCCCACCCAGGACAAACATTCGTGTGATGAATACTTGTGTTTGTTCTGTATCTGGCTGTTAATATCCAATATATAAGTATATATTTGTAATACCACTGTTGTTTCTGATATCCGTAACACAGTGCTTAAGCTACTTACTTCGGAGTCAGATTAGATTGTATGTGATGTCGTTGAATATTATTATTATTATATTGTTTATTAAATGCCATTGTAATGCATGCATGCATTCCAATGCCAGTTTATTAGGTGCCACCTATGGGGACTGGTCTGTTCTGGTTTGGTTAATTTATGCTTAAATTTTGTAAACATCGTTATTTTATATTTTGGTGTCTGACAAGCTGACTTCACGACATGGTTCAAATGCAAATATGATCTATACACCCCTGTAAAATATGTTGTTGAAAAGAGTAACTACCGAGTTTCTTGCCGGTTTCTTCTCGGTAGAAGCAACATTCCGAACCGGTGGTAGATTCATATTATTAGTTAATTTTCCTATTGAATTGACGATTTATAAGTGTTTGTTTCAAACCTATATAAATAAAGAGTATTTTGACTTTGACTTTGACTTTGAAATAATACGTCATTATCCATAAATCCTAATTGTTGCAATACGATTCAGAACCATCAACACCATATACAAATAAAAAATTATAAAGAAACGGGAAAACTTTACAATACAAAAAATATAAATTAATGCAATATGCAGTACAACCACAGCACATTCAGGTAACTTTCGTAAGTTTAAGCCGAGAGTCGGTTAAGGCGTAACACAAAACTGAGAACAAATTCAATCCACTACCTGATGTCTAATGATGTCGGCTGCGGATGTCTGCCCTTGAGCGTCTCGTGGGTCAGCGCCTAATCCCGGATTATCGGCCGATCTGATTAGAGCGGCTGGGAGCGCGGCGCGGCTGCGCGGGCGGCGCTCCCGGGGCCGCCGCGCCGCGCGCGCCGACTTCTACTTTGTAACACCTCAATGATAAACATTTGATAAGTCCAACTCGAGAAAAATGTATATTATGTAGTTGAAATAAAATAAACCACATCTATGTTTATTAATTAGAAATCTAGGTATTAGCTGAAATACCTTGTTATTTATTATTTCAAACTTAATTTCAAGACACATTTTAAAGCACTGGTTAAAATCTTGGGTACCACATTTCAGAAATATATACTTTTTTAAACAATTTTTGTTTTGAGTGAATGCAAAATTTACAGATTGAATTCGATCACTCTTGAATTTGTAGTTTTTATAAACAATACATGTTACCTATTTAAACTGATTACAAGTAAACAATGTTGCAACGACGATGCGTATCAGGTAGCCAGCTCTGGAACTACGAGACGTTTTAATTAAGGATCGTTCGCGGCGGGGGCGGGGCGCGGGCGGCGGGGCGGGGGAGGTTATCTCTCGTTAATTCCGAGTCCGATACAGACGATCGTTTTTGTGTCGTCCGGCCCAGCGGAGGACTTAACGATCGCGCCTGTGGGACCCGCCGCTGAACAAACCATTGAATAAATTAAAACAATGTTAACTACAACACAAGCTCACTGGCTTCCGGCCATGTCACCGATGGCATAGATTACAACTACATATGTATCCAGTTTCCACCATTGCATTACATACATAAATTGTTATTATTATTATGTAACACATTGTTTTGCTTTGTTTAACCGAAGGCATTTACGAATGTGTGTTTTGTAGTGTGATGTGAGGCTGTATCACAACAAAATTCTTAAAATATATTAAATGTACCTATAAAGTTCCTGCAACAATTAGAGGTTTAAAAATAACCAATACTTCTGGTTTAATTTTACGATTAGGTAATCATTGTATCAGTTAACCATTATGTCAATTGTTTAGACGTCAAACAGCATGTAATGGATTTGTTTACGCTTCTGTGCTGCAAGTAAAACAATAAGCATTTCATATCGGCGCAGTCGCGGTCGCGACTAGCGCGTCGCGTCACGTCGCCGCCGCGCGCGCAAGGCGAACAAATGGGTTATTGATAAGGCGGAGCACGGATCACAATGCATGTCAACTGGCGCCACAGAGCTCCGCAACAGACACAACTGAGCCTTAAGTCAAGGCACTAAGGTCCAAGTTGTGCCTAGTTCTCGTTTGTTTGTTGGCGTCGTTGTCGGTGGGCGGCCGCCGCGCTACCAGCTGATAGCGCTGCAGCATAATGAATGGATGCTCCTCCAATACATCAGCTCCGACATCCTCCGCCGTCGTGCTCTCGGCTCAAAGTAACGCAAACACTGATATGTGTCGTCCGTTTATTATTACATCTTTTTTTCTGTTTTAACAAATCAATTATTTGAAAATACATTTTAAGTTAGGTGCTTTTCTGGAGATTACATAGAGTTTAAAACATAAAATGTGTCTAGTTCAGAAAGTTTTTAATAAGTCAGACTAATTTGTTCCAACAATCAATTTTATATACTTAGTTTACTCCGTATTTGTTTGTGAGACGGCAATTCGACATGACCGGAGAGAGGTCAGGCGCAGGACCAACGGGTTAACGTGCTTTCAGGCACGGGGGTGATTATACCGCCAACTTCCTGACTCCGGACTGTTACTAAGTAATTTCAATATTGAAATAACCAGCCACATATCACGAATCCGTGCGGACCACAAGAGCGACCAGGGCTGTTGTACAAACATGTTATCGGCGCTGTAAGTGTCTGTCGAGCACTTGTTACCGACTGTTGGGACTTCTTTAGAGCGTCGAGACCAAGGTCGAGATAGCGCATTGTTATTTGTCCTTTTACGGCATAATGCTGCGCGGTTGAGCCGGCGCTGCGCGCGCGCAGGCGCGACAGCCGCGCCGCGCTATCGATCACGGGCGTCGCGATCGCTCCGCCGATCGGGGATAGATGAGCCTCCTAATTGATGGTCTGCGCCCTGCTCAGTTATTTAACACGCAGATAATATTTCAAGCGGGAAGAATGCGTGACGCCTTCGTCACTATGTGCCGCTCATGTACCCGTGTGTGTATGTGGATGCGATGTGGAATGTAACCTTGCGTAACTCTCAAAGTTGTTGGCTACAAAAAGCTTTATTTCAGATTAACCGATAAGTTATTATGACTAATTGTGTTACACAGATGGATGGTTTGAAAATTAAATGTTAAAGTAGTGATGATAACACACGATAAAAAATTTGTTGAACTGCAGTTTTTTCTCTTTCTGTAAATATATATATGGCATAGAGCACATAAGGCTTTACATACATTATAAATAAGTATTATAATAACATCAGCAAAATATCTTACATACATATACATAACATCACGCCCACGATCCCCGAAGGGGTAGGCAGAGTCGAAGGGGCAGCGAGCCCCTTCAACCACATTCAGCCAAAAATAAAGCCGGGCTGGGTCAGATGGACAATTGTGAAAAAGCAGTGATAAGCGGCTAACCTGTCGCCTACACAATCACACACCCAAAACCCGATATACCATTAGTCGCCTTTTACGACATGCTAGGCAAGAACCACAGTTGGCATATTCTTTTTAAGTCCCAGACCAACATGGGACAGTGGGCTGGGTTGGATGGTAAGCTGTGAAAAAGGAGTGACAAGTGGCTAGCTCGTCGCTTACTCAGTCACATACCCAAAAGCCCGTAAACCTTTTAAAATATCTTTATACTTATATAAAACAGACAAACGTGTTATATGTATTGGTATGATATGCTGTTAATTGATACACAGAAACGTGTGGTGAAAATAATATTATGTACATTTTATGCTCCTATGTGGTACAAAGTTGTAAAAGTTTAACCGAGTACCATTCCACGCCACTCGCACATATTTTATATATGTGCTAATTTATATCTCATTCTACCACATAATTGCATAAATATAAATTATTTACATTACGATACATAAATATTTCCTGCTATATGCGTTGCGTAACTGATTTGCGTTGTTATGAAGTTGTTGCCGAACAACAGGAGCGTTGTTGCGCGGTGTTGAGGGGTAGCGCGCAACTCGCACGCACGACGCGCCGGCCCGCGCGGTGACGCATCGCGCCCGCGCCGGCATTCCTCGCCAGGTTATATTATTATTTACACGTTGTTAATTGATGATTCAGCCGGAAAATGTTGAATTACTACTATTACAGTTTTTTAACTAGTTGGTAGTAATCTAGGAGAAATCTAGCCTATAATTTAAGACATTCTATAATGTAAAGAAGACCTTAATGTTATGATAGTATTAAGAATACCAACAAACAGGAAAAATCAGAAGAAAGGAACAATAAAACAGAAAATAATAAGCGTTCTTCTATATGTTTATGTTATTGTATTATAAGTGTTCACATTAATATACATTAACATTTAGTTTAACAAAAAAGAAAATTACGTTTTTATTGAATATTTACAATAATAAAAGACTACCTATTATGAGAAGAAAGAAACAGGCTTTACCACATTAACTTATTTATTTATTCGCTCCCAAGAAGTAGCCGTAAACATGTCTTATTTAAATAAGATGTGTGGAGTGAAACAGTTTGTTTTGAAATGTTAAGTAACGATAACCATATTCCGGTCATTGTTACGTAACCAATTAGTTTATTTCAGATGCAAACAATGCGATTTAAAATTTAAACTAAAACAGATTACTTGATTTTAATTTATAACAGTGCGTACGTGATGTCATATCTCTCGTGAATTGAGCAACGACACTGCGGAAGCAAGTTCATTCGAGATGTATTTGATTTATCGGCCTTTTTATACATTTATATAGCGCTATGCATATTATGCTACGTGTAAGCTAGATCAATAATAATTATGATGGAGGTGCATATCACGTTTCTGTTGAGCAATACGTTGTAGCTGCGAACTAGCGTCATGTTAGCGCGGCTGCTAACGCGGCTGGCGCGGATCAATAACGAGATGACGTGAACAGGCCAGAAGTTGCAACTGCGAGGATATCACAGGGCTGTAGAGGTCTACAGCAGGAAAAGAAGGTTCTTTTCCTCAGAGGAGGAAGATGTATAGTAGCAAATATATGTATATGTACAGCGTCGGCGCTTAACATTTGTAGGAGTATGAATATGATAATACGCGATGATGAGACCTAAAATAATAGGGTGACTTTTTTTTATGCATTTGTAGTACCTATAGATGTGGATTTTAAATAAATGCAGAAAAAGGTAACTTATCTAGATTTTGCTTTTTTCAACTGTCATAATGTTGTAGGTACATCCATAGCGTGGAATAACAATCAGCGGTTACATGAGCTGATCCGACCTCTCCAGTAGGCTCAGTAGGTCTCGCTATTTTAATGAAAATCGGCGTAAAATATCACCTTCTGTGCTTCGCATAGAGAGGGAGAATGTCGAATGCCCAACTTTCTTAAAGACCGGCAACCATGAACAATTCCACTGATGTTGCAGTTCTCAACAAAAAAATATGAAATTGATTTCCTTAATGATGGAGTGAAGTTAGCATAATATTTCTGTCAAGTTCGTGACTTTATGCATAAATGGGAAACGAGTCAGCTATGGAGGGCCGACTGCACACCAATCACCCGAGCAATTGCGCTGCAGCGGAAGACGCGGCGTCGTCAGCGTCAGTTATTTACACAAGCGACAGCAGTAACGGGCGCCGTACGTTTGCGCTCGCGGTGTGCAGGTGAGCAGCATCGCAGGCGCAGCGGAGAGGAGCAGGGCTGCGGGGACAATCGCATTCGTTCGTACATGCAGATGTTTAAGATGCGTCTTGAATTTTGTTATAGTTTACTAAAAAAAAAATGTCGAAATCTAGACCTCGACATGATTAGCGTGTCTAGCTATTATATGCTATCTAACACTAAAGCGACTGCCTATGTCATATTCGTAGCTTTAGATGGAGGATCTTAGAATAAAAAATTCAGTTATAAAATAGGGATACCAAATTTAATTAAATTAATGAAAACGAACATTAAAAATCAATTCTATAATGAAAATGTTGTGAAAATGTGAGAAATAAACACCAATATTTCTACAAGTACCATCTAGAACAACTTATGAATTTTCGCACGGAAACTAGTAGCAGGGATTTTGAAAAAGATGGTATCGTTTGAACTGTGATGGTATCGCAAAGGGCAGCCCTAATGTCGCTATGAGAAGCCAGCGATTCTTACATCAGCCACTCTGCGGCCCGCCATATATCTCGCAGCGGGCGCGCGCAACTTTCCACGAAAATACGACGCGGGCGCACCGTAACAACACTACCCCAACATACAAATACACAAACTTAAGCCTTCTTCCACTCACAGCACAGTGCGAATTTCAATGCAGAGATTTACTGAGAAGAAAATGTAGAGTCCATTGAAATTTGGACTTTATATATATGTCTTACGATGAAATTTTAGTTGTAGATATGGAACAAGCAATAAGCGTGTATTGGTAGTGTTTATTTTGACAAATCGCGGTGCATCGCGGCTCGTTTTAATGAGGTTAATCCCGTACTTGGAACATGATGGCGTCCATACACCGAAATAAAAGAGTTCCCCGTGGCTGACCTCTCGGCGGTTTTATTAACTTCACTTGACTAAGTACTGCCCGCAACTTCGGGGAGTTAATGGACCTCGATGTTTTGCTTATTGCACACGTCTAAAGTAAAGATTAAATCCTAATCCTAATTTTCTAAAATATTACACTTAAGAACATCAGAAAAAATAATCTTTAGATAAAATGCCCTGTTAAATGATTCGAATATTTGGTACAAAATTAGAACTATGCAGAGCTATACATAATATTTGATATTTTAAGTCAAAGGTATTAGCAAATACAGATGAAGAGAAACACCCATATCAACAACCTTATCAGAGTAACAACCAGGTCCATAGTGGTGAGATGGCGTCAACGTAAACGTATATTTAATATATTCACTTTGAAGACAGCCTTACAGAATTGTATTTTTGCGAATTCATTTATTTAAATATCGTTTAAATTTTCATTCGAAGTAGTAACTTGGATAATAAACAGGCAATATTTTACAGTGTTTTGTTTTAAAATTGGTGCCTCGTTGCGCAAGCGCATGAGATGCGTGGCGCTGCTATAATATCCGAGGTTTATGTCGCTCCTCCGGCTGTAAAACCGTACACACTAAAGTCATTTCCCTTGTTAAATGCGTTTGAATAATTATTGTACTCTTGACAACGGGACACTCGTTTTTAAAGTACAAAAATCATCGATAGAATTATTATGAACAAGTCAAAAAAAATTATATTTACATATTAGACGATACTTGAACGGTTTCGGCTTTTATATTGCCAATATCTAGTGCTACATGTTTTTTACTATACCACAGACTTATTGGTTTATTATTTTAAAGT
Source organism: Glyphodes perspectalis (assembly GCA_951394215.1). Classification (NCBI taxonomy): domain Eukaryota; kingdom Metazoa; phylum Arthropoda; class Insecta; order Lepidoptera; family Crambidae; genus Glyphodes; species Glyphodes perspectalis. The sequence continues at coordinate 14,186,433 of OX596216.1, forward strand.
AAGTAAAAACTAATTAAAAGAATTTCTGAGAGACGTGGCAGATCAGCGGGTGGTCTGGCGTCCATTAATAGCGCACTACTGTCACTTTTGCTGCGGAGTCTCATCGACATGATAAATTGCGTGAAGGGGGCAGCCTCCTTTTGTTTTAACTCATCATCCGCGAATTAAGTACAAAGAGAACAGGGCCAGTGAGATAAAATCTGACACTTGAACATGACTGCAGTGCAACTAAATGTCTTTCGTTTAGTCTCTGACCGGTGAGCTGTTAGAACAAGTTTCCGTATTCGGCGTCAGATATTAAATTGATTTAATTGGTGTCGTAGTAGGCGTAGCTTATTGATCCTGTTATATTTAGTATTGTTTACATGAGGTACAAGTAGCTGTGAATTGTCTTTACCGTGTTTTTATGTTTTGTTTCGATGTTCGATGATATATTTGCTATATTGACTTTATGTTGAGTTTCAAATGAAATTAACGAATCATTGTTCACTTTACTATACGTGAAACGACAATATGTGCTATGACTTGTGTCTCCATAACATTTGCAATTCTAACATCTGTCTCCGTCGTATGTATGTATGCATGTCTCCATCGCTTTGAATTTGCTATCAAAATAATAAATGTCAAGAACCTTATTGGAAGCGAATACATAAATGAATCTGAATAAGTAGCTATCAGAAGTTTAATTTGTTGGAATTAGACGAGGGAAAAAACATCTTTAAACGTGATTGAGAAATGTGAAATGAAAGATTAATGTGGGATGTAACACTTTTTAACAAAACAGATTATAGTTGAAGTTAACGATTTGATTATAGCTGTATTACCTATGCAATAGATTCATTAGATGATGAATATACTTTCATACACGATAGTTCACAAATGTCCGTCTTACCCAACTCGACGTTATTTTTGTCTAACTAATTAAACTTCACGCCACTTCCCTAGAGGGTAGGCAGGGAGAACCGAACGCCATATGGCACGATCCTTACACACCTCACTCGCCTCTTCAACATTCATAATCCTTTTCATACAAGCTCTACCAATGTGGTTTAAGGAGCTGGCTGCTCCTTGGACTCGGGCTGCCCCTCCGGGGACGACGCGCGTGGTGACATGTATGCGCGCGCACTTGTTTACCCCACTAGTCACAAATAGGTAAATCATTTTGGAGTGTACTGTAAAAAATTGTGTTATCGCCTTAAAAATCCCACTCTGTGTAGGATAATCACCGGGAAGCCCTAACCTTGGCCCCCGGCTTCCTCGCGAGATGGCGCGCTGACACACTGGCGATGCTGTAATCGGCGCGTTCCGCCGGACCCGCGATAAGCCCGGCGCGTGCGCAGATATCTCGCGGAACTGACCGTTACTTGTTTAGCTATTTTATAATTGTCATAACAAATAACATAATTATCATAACTATGCCTACCAACGCCTTAATAGGTATAGTCTATTCAATAGCCTCGTACAATTTTCTGATAAGCGTGTTGGTAATTATGCACTTTTTATAGTAATTACTAAAGTCGCAAAAAGCATGGAACTTGCCTGCTGGTATGTTGAGTCGCGTTTATAAATGACGTATGTATTTGATATACTGGGATGCATGAGTATTATTAATTTTATTAGTTCATTTTCACAATATTACATTGAGATGACGTGTCGATCTTGAACTTTAAATAAAAGTACGATACAATATTCATTGTTACATTATTTTTATATAATATTACTTACTATTCATTTCTGTGATTACAGTGGTCAGACGCAACTGTAATAAAACTGAAATTCGAAACTTCGAATTTAAAAGGAAATCTTTCAAAAGTATGTAGAAGTAAGTAGAAGTAACTATAAAATATGAAATACTTTTTGCCTTTATCCTTATTGGGCTCCATCACGATCGCAAGTAATATACTAGCGTCTGCCCGCGGCTCCCTCCGCGTAAAATTGCGTTGGTCTGTTACGGTGTCTTTTTCGTGTGTCATGTGAAACATTTTCTAAGATAAAATGCTTTTTAAAAAGTTTATAATTAAAGTACTAAACATGTAATTGATAAAGTAGTTTATGAGACGTAACAGACAGGCAGGGAGACAGCTACTTTTTCATCTAACATATTTAGCGAGGATTCTTGGGAATATAATGTTATGCAACACTAATAAAGACGTAGTAATATATCTGTCAGTGTAGACATATTATGCACAGGCTTAATCGAAATCCTCGCATGCGAAGCGCATACGCAGGCTAGTATTTTAATAAGTAATTATTCGGCGGTGGGGCCGCTCCGCGCAATTATTTCCGCGTCGGCGAGGAAGCGCTGCGCGCGCGCATTACTGCCGCGCGGGGATGTAAATCCTATTAGCGGAAACGAATGGCTGCGTAATTACGCCGCCATCGAGCCGGCTATGTGGTCGGCGCTGTTTACACTAGACGATTTAGTATCGACCACGATTTTATATACTAGTAGTCTTAATAATAACGTTGTTAAATCTATTCCAATTAGCGTGCCATGGCTACTGGGCCATTACGGTTTACAGTTCAAGATACACCATACTTACTTTTCTTCAATTAGTGCCACTTGATGAAGATAACGCATAACATTCAATACTCGTCACTGAATGTAAGATTTTTGAAAATGAAATAGAAAAAATCTGTAATCTGTCGTATTTTTTTAAGAACACGACAAAGATTTTTATGATTAAAAGCTTTATTTACCTACGGTAGCAATATCGTCTTCCTTGCTAGTAGATGAATATAATAATGCACAATTTTTAATATTGAAGAATATGACAATCCAGGGTTTTACATGCCACGATTCCAGCTCTTCTTTTCCGCGCCGCAACGACTAGCAAGACTCGTAACAAACCAACTACTTACCGAATGAAGTTAAATAAAACGCGCAACATGGCGCTGCAGCGTGACGCATATTGCTCGTAAAGCCGGATCATTATGCTGGAGAAAGCAGTCACACGTCGCTCGAACCAGGAACCGAACCTAGGATCTTCATCTCCGGCCAGTTTGAACATCTTGATTACTGTCTAAGGCTATGACTACATTGTAGCAAAAATTTCTGTTTATGAAGTACATAATAAAGTCTTTTCGTGAATAATGTTGTAGCAAATGCCATTAGATCACTCGCCTAAATGAAGTGGAAGATTTACTAATTCAAGGTTTTGGACTATTTATTCACTTTAGTCAGTGCTAGAGGACAATATTGAGATAAAAGACTGTATCACAATGTTTCATGAAAATCAGGATTAATTTAGTCTTTGGTTTTAGATCTTCTTGTTTGCTCCTGTTACTGTTATAAGAAAAGATAATGTAGGTATTTATTTTTTCTCAATGAATTTAATTACGTCAAGAATATCTCGTTAATTAGTTTTGAAAACAAAAGACATTATTATTGAGAGACACAAGTATTTTGCTTTTATGTGATAGGCACCATCCTTTTTGGAATTTAACACTGTTGTTTAAATTCGCAACAATATCTCTCATGTTTAAATGCTTGCTCGCTTTAATTGTAAGCTGTTACTCTGTAAGCGGAAGACAATGCGAGGCGGAGGTGCGCGCGCGCTGTTTTTGCGTCTCGCGACGAGACAACAATACGCGCCCCGTCATATCGCGGCGGTGGCGCGCTTTTTGCGCGGCGACAGCCTCAGGGGCGCTGCGTGTTCACAGCTTACGTCGCGCATCTAATAGTTGATAAAGAAAAGTAACAGTAAAAAAAATATATATCATTCATAGAAAATTTGATTTTTATTTTCAAATTACATATTATGTAGTTGCATACGACGGCGAAAATTAGCCAAAGATTGAGATCAGGGGGTTAATTTAGAGAGCCTATATATGTATTCATAGTGGTGCCCGCTTATAGGATGAAGGTGATTTTGCCTGAACCTGAATTGTGTGTTGCTATAGTTTCTACTTCTATCAATGCCTTTTTAAGTGGTGCTGACTAGATGTGTATAAATAGCCAATGTATTATATATATTCTTTTTTTTGTTATATTGAATTCTGCTTACAATGCACTAAAGAGTTAAAGAACTATTCATTTATATTGTCAATATAAACAGAAAAGTACTTTGCAATAATCTATTAATCTTAACCATAATAACCTCGATCATCCCTAGCACATCGGTAAAAACGCTTGAAGCGTCGTCGTGGAGTAGCAAAAAGTTGCGGCTATTGTGCGCCGGCGCAGCGGCGCGGCGGTAACTCATCGAAGCACGTTTTTGCGCGGCGCATACTCTCGGCCAGTGTATGTGCTGTTGGTGCGCTTGTGAATGACTCTTGTCGTAATTAATCATTGTAACACAGGACGACGCTGAAACATACAGCCGTCAAAAAAAGACTCCGACTGGCATGAGCTTGTCAAGATAATTATGAAATCTTATAGAAATTAAGTATAATGGGATCCGTACAATGAACCGTGTTCCCATTAATATAAATAATAAATATCAGACTACATCACATACATTGATCTGACTCCGAGGTAAGTAGCTTGAGCACTTGTGTTACGGATATCAGAAACAACAGTGGTATTACAAATATATACTTAGATATTGGATATTAACACCCAGACACAGAACAAACACAAGTATTCATCACACGAATGTTTGTCCTGGGTGGGGATCAAACCAGGGGCAGGGTCACTACCGCATGCGCCATCGAGCTTGTCAAATATTAGACTTATTTGACAATATGTATAACAGTCTGACTACAAAGTGTAGCTAAATGTCTAATCTCTTATCTAATACGTGAAGCAAAAACTTTGTACCCCTTTTTATGTGAATTACGCGGACGGCGGAGGTATGGGATTTGGCATAGTTCAAGTTTATATGGAGAAAGAGTACAGAACACTAATATTTCAATAATTAATAATAAAAAAAACAAACTAATAATGGTCGTATTTCGACCAGTGGGCGATCACTAGTTCAAATATTAGTCTACTGAGTAATAAATCAGTTATTCTGCAGCAAACTTACCATTACGCAAGACCCATCTATTGTGCCCTATAGATTAATATCGTACGGCAAATCAGAACCTACCATTTCGTATCCTAAATTCCATTCCGTTTATTAACAAGCCCCATGTTCGTATGGGCCTAATAAATGTACCAACTGTATTCCTTGTCTAGCATGTCGAAAAAGGCAAATAAAGGAGTGCTCGGTATTTTTTCTCTGCTTTTTCACAATTTTATTACTGTCTGGATGTGACTGGGAACCTGTTGGTCCTTGGACTATTTATCCCTTCGGGGATTACCGCAATGGTGTGTGTGTGTGTGTGTGTGTGTGTGTGTGTGTGTGAACAGTAAACACACAAATTAAATATGATGGACTAACATTTTGGTTGAAACTGTCACCATCAGCTATAGTATTTGTGCAGTGTACCTTACTTTAATGAGAAGATATCTAAATATCTTTTCTTTAGAATATTTATTTATTTCTGATATACCCATCAACAGTAATCCTCTTTCAAAGTAGCTAAGACGAGATAATGGTGTGGCAATAAAGTATTTTTTGTATTTTCCTCGTCGCGATGTGGCGGCGCGTGCGGATGGCGATATGCGCTTGCGCAAGCGATAGCTGTTTCCGCGCGATACCGTATCGGCGCTACGTCGCCGCGCGCGCGCCGATCAGATCATCGCTTTGTTTCCTTAGGTGACACTCACACATCACATGTCTTTATGAGTTTTGATGTCATTTTACCAATTGGATCCAACTATAACATTAATTGTAACACAGTTTTTGCCAATAAAACATTCAATCCTAATTCATTTGACTATTCTGTTTCATTTTTACACAAATATAAAAAACTAAATCTTTGACAAATTCCATTGAACTTACAAAGATCAGAAGTTTCTTTAGGGACAAATGAATTCAAGAATATTGAAGGTACCGTTGTCGTTGGCAAGTTTATTATAAACAACGATTGCGATCCAACAATCGAACGACACTAAATCATAGCTTTTCGTCCCACCGGTTCCCTAGCGTCCAGAAAGTTAGAGAGACTATCGTAAGTCCCACGGGATCTATACATATTTGAGGTTAAAAAAGGGTAATTAAGATTTTTTTTACATCACAAAATATCACAATACAATTTTATTGGTCTAGTGGATCAGACATGAAACCGTGTAATAGACGGACAGGCATCGATCATTAGTTCTTTATTAGTTATCGATGCGGATAGGCTAGTTACTTTCGTATTTATAATATTAGAAAGGATTTAGAGGTTCCATACCACAAGGTTTTCTTAGCAATCTCTTAAATTTAACATTTTATATTTGCAATAGATTTCACTTCTGAGCCATCTGATAACTCAACAGTCATTATTGTGATTGAAGTTCTGAAAACACATCACTCCCGAAACTAATCTGATCGATCAATAACTAGGCAGTTGTCTGTCTGCTATGACAAATACTCGTGTGAAAGTTCGTCGGCGCACCGCGGCTGCGCGCGCGCCGCCCGCGCTTATCGCTGAAAACAGACGTGTTATTGTTTCGCTATCGGCCATCTTGCTGCGGCTCATTATGCTGGAACGATTTTAAAAACTATTCGGCTATAGGGGTGCGGCGCCTGCGATGGTGGTGCATGTTACTTTCATAGGATCTACGAAACTAGGAAACGCACTTACGAAAATAGCGAGGTCAGTTAACTTACGCTACGTTGACAAGTTTATTTACCACAAGGTTATCATTTTAAATTATAATAGCGACTATTGTGACTAACGATAGGTTGGAGCATTTTCTATAGTTACATACATAACTACATATCTAACTAATATACACTATAATTACAATGAAATAAATCAGTGCCTGGATGATGTGTTGCGACCTTCAAGGACCGTTATAAATGTAAATGGGCATGCATCTCTTTTTCCTTCCTGTAGAATTAAAATATTCAAAAAAAAAATAGATTTGGATGCAAATCAGATCCCAGCATGTACCACCCCTGGGGCCGATGGCTGCGGCGGTTGTCGATAGCATCGCACATTAGCGAGTAACGCGCTCGTGACATGTGCATCACCGTATCAGATCCGCCGCGCCGCGCTAATAGCGCACTCACACTCGCGCACAGTACAGGGGCAGACGCGGCGAGACACAGAACATGTGCCGCAATAGCAAACGAAAAATATAAATATATCATCACGCCCGTAATCCCCGAAGGGGTAGGCAAAGTCAAAGGGGCAGACATATTTGTTTTTATTTGTTATTATTTATTTAAGCTCAGTATATTCGCATTTGACAGGAAACAGGTAAACTTGATGTTGAGTAACGAGATGATTTTATGACTAACTTGGATACAACTTACAGTAGTTATAACTTATTTATAGTTACAAACAACTTATGATTATAAAATAGAAATTAAAATTAATTGGTGGTAATATTGCATGGAAATGTTGGTTAGAAAGGCAGAGAAGAGATATAAATTATCGTAGTCAGATAATTCAGTGAAATGTTAATACAACAATTAACACAACAAGCCAGAATATAGTAATCATCAACATCAGACGGATTGCTTGTTTACGGCTAAGTTGATGTTGGGACTATCTATGATTTGAAATTAAATTATGTCACATGATTACTTGAGCGCAGTTGTCTCACTGCTAATTCTTCGATTACAACTAAATGTCACAACGTACGGTCCAAAGCAATAAGTGCGTGTGGGCCGATCGCTGGATCAATATGACGAGTGTGACGCGCATGTCACTCGCGGCACGCAATGAACTTTGACCTAATGTTGTCGGGACGAGTCAATCGGGGACCATCGCACACCTCTTATAGGACGCTTGCTGACGAGGATTACCATAATGGCTCTGCTTACAGGAGAAAGTAGGGGAACTTACTTCTTCATGATGTTGTTAGAAGAAAATCTTTTTGATGTAGGTGATAACCTTCCGATACGATGCATCTTATCTTTCATGAACGTTAAATGAAAATGAACATCTGCCATTTTAATTAAGACAGTCTATATATATATATATATATGACTTCAGCTGACAATAGCGAAGCAGTTGGTTAACTGCGCATTTAACAATAATTGCATCAGCTATGAGAGCTAATCACTACCTGCGCCTGCACGTATAATGCAGTCCGTGCGGTGCGTGTGCTGCGCCCGCGCAGGCTTCAGGAGCGCGAGCGTGTGAACGCGCCCTTAATGGGTAATTATTATTCTATCGACGACTGCGCTTGGGTGCATTGAGATTTATTGTAATAATTAACTATTTCTCTGCGATACATACTTGTTCTGTGAGAATAGTGGTGTTCACTCTAATTGCGATATGTTTCGGGACTTGTTCTCGGATGGTCCTATTATTTCCTTATTTATTGCTATCATAAGTTTTGTCCGAAACATCAGGTGTTTTTTGTTTCCTCTCTCTACCTACCGCTTGATATTTTGGGAACGGTTTTTCATAATTATGCTGAGTTTTGACATGTATGTAGAGGAGTTGAGTGAATTATCATGAACCACAATAGTTTGTAGTAATACACATATGATGCCAGTAGGTATTTACAGCATTTACCAATATCGTCTTCGCCTCAATTGATCAGGAGGCATGTTTAAGGAGTTTATTGCTCCTTGGAGATATATTCCGATATTCGGAGACTGCGGGCATGACGGTATGTAGTATGTACATAAGTATGTAATCGGTACGGAGAGCAGAAGTATGAATGGGGTCCCGCTAACATCGCTAATAAGCGGCGTCGATGCGCTCGCGCCTGAATAGGAGTGCGACTGCGCGCAGCGACTCGCGCGGCGCGCTGGCTTTGATGAGCTTGTTAACAAACAGTACATAAACAGCTGATGCTGCAACAATACGAACAAGCACAAAACTATAATAGGAATATTCTTCTATATTAGACTTATTGCCAAATAGATAATAGATATATAAAATACAGTGGATAAAGTACTGCAATAGGAGCGGTGGTAGGTTAATGGTCAGGATATGCCCCTCATGTTCAGGGATCCGTACCCTCGTACTGAATTTACCTACGTATTTATACCACTAGCTTGGCGGTGAGGGAAAACATCGTGATGAAACCTGCACATTAAAACAGCACTGGATGTGTAACCATGATCCAGATTTTTCTGGTTCTTCTGAATAAGGGCCACGAAGGTCAGATCGGCAGTTGCTTCAATGTATAATATAAGTAAGAGAATAGATAATAATAAATATATGTATCTATTTGTTACATGTACCCCGCCGTGAACTAAATCAGAAAATTTTTAACTAATTCGCACTGACTTGGAATTTTTTACCAGGGAGGGAGCCTTAGCGACTTGTCGAAATAGTTTTAATTGATTCTAATTAAATATTTGATGTTAATGACCGGATCTGTGCTGATCACTATCACGCGTGAGTGACCTGAGCGCGACCCAGCGGTTATGATCGCGCGTGTGTGTCTCAACATATACTTTATCGGCCATATTAAATATTTTATTGGCGCCATTATAGGCAGCCGCTTGCTAAATCCTGGGACATTTAAACTTATGACCCTTTATGAATTGCTCTTTGCTTCTTAAGGGTGAAAACGCTAAAGTTTGATTGAAAAAGCGCGATGCCATGATAAACAACTATCGGTTAATTACAAATTAGCCTTTTGTCCCGTTTCTAGTAGTAGCTTGGATGATAATCCTAGATTTAGCGAACTGCAATGTGATCTACGTAACCCCTAGATAGGAGCAATATCATAATATCGGATCTTGGTTACACACTGGCAGTTTAATGTGCAGTTGGTTTTCCCACATCTAATCTGAGTATAAATAGGTGCTTCAATTAAAAAAAACCTAAGGTACCTACATAATATGTGCCAGAATTAGAATCAATACTCGTCTGCAAGGCGCGTGGGCATGACCACTGGGCCCAACCCGAGTCTTTAAAACTTCATATAGGTGGGTTATAAATTCTCAGTTTAATATACCAACAAGACTTTTAAAAGATATCGCTTTCTGAGAACACGTCGTGAGGAAGCTTGAACCCCTGACCTGCAACAAAATAGATAACAGTCGCGAAATAGAGAAGGGGATGGCAAATCACTCCATCACAACATCCGAGAGTTACGGCGCCTCCGGGAGTTATATCGGCACTTAACTGTTTAATAACTTGAAACTTATTAGTCGACGCCCGCGCCATACTAAACACACCATATTAAGTCACTGAAGATACTTTCGATAAAATGCTTTTGTTGATTATTAAAAAATATTGGTAAATTAGTGCTTGACGTCTATTAAAATCAAGTTGTATTTAAAATTCATTGTATATATCGGTCGGCCTACAATTAATAACAAACTCGGAAATATGCCTTAACAACAAAAACATTTTAAATGAGGTTTTATATCCAACTCCGACTATGAACGAAACATTACGCCAGAAAGATGATATTGATGACTGGTATTGAAAATAAATATGTAATGAAACGAACGATTACTAATTTTGACAACCGCTTCATTCCTGCGATCAAATACAATATGAAATTGCGATTGTATAAATAAAGTTATCCAATGTGATCTCTACGTATAACAATAATATCGTTTTATAAAAATATACGTAAACAGAACGAAAACAATAATAACCTTTAAAATGTTATCTCGGCGAAGGATAAAACACAACGGTAATTGAGGAGCCGGCGCGCGCCTAATGCATTTTATTAAAACGATAAGTGGGTAATGAGCGGCTATTGTTTACCGGCGTCCCGGCTGCGGGCTGCGTCCCGCCCGTGTCCCACCACGTCCCACCTGTGTCCCACCGCGTCCCACCCGCGCCCGCATAACGCGTCCCGGTGGAAAGATCGAGACACAGGCCCCCGGCGCGCTTTTCGGTATAACTGTTATTTGGATTCATCAACAGTTCTTGTACATGTATTTTGTCTCAGTGAAATAATATGAAGTTATCGTTATTTACATAGGCTTTAAAACTATAATTCTTAAACATTTTTTTTTCTACAATACTAAAGGATAATGTTACATTTGTATAAGTAGCAGTTGATTTAATTTCAGGACAGGCGAGGCGATCCATCGGAACATTAGTATTATAATATATTTTAATTATATATTACGTAATTGAAAAAGACAACACATCATTTAGGTGCAAAGTATTTTGATAATTTTACAGAACATGGGGGTTTAGTATGAAATTGTTGTTCGCGGATCCCGTACCTACACGTATGTGGCGCGAATTGCGAATGTAACATTTGACCAGTATCTGCCTTATTATTGAATAAAGAGTTTTCTTACATAGTTACCAAAAACGACGTGTCGTGTTTAATATGCTGATTAGAATTTTAGCTTATTAAAGTTCAGATAGAATGATCATCACGTGATAAATAATTGGGAGCAATCCTTATAAAGAGGATTGTAAAAGGCAGATAATGTGGCCTCGTGGAGCGGCGCCTAGCCGTGTGTCGGGGTTCGGGCGCGCGGGATGCTCTCTAAATTAAGCGCGGTCATTGCCCCCGCAGGTGCCTCCCCCCCCCCCCACTCCGCTGACGTAACGCGACTGGTTCTGACATAACCCGCTCCCGCTCGCCCGCATATCTCCCGCTTTTTGTGCCGCAGGACCCAGGCGAGGACCTGTGACGTAACGAGGTGGATCGAAGTTGGTTTTTTCTTTCTGGTTGTCTTGTCGAATGTGTCTGTTTGTGATTTCGTTTATTAACGATTGGTACTCATACTCAGATTGAATCTAAATGCATACAACACAGAACAAAATTTAGCCAATTTTATCACAAAGCTCCGGATCGATAGACATTAAATTACATTCCTTTTAATGTATTAATTGGTTTCGACCGTGAACTTTTTTGTCCACTGATACACAATATACTTATGTACCTATTTAGATACATGCTCTTTTATTTTTCTGAGTAGCTTTTGCCCGTGATTCTGCCCACATGATAGTCGATCTGTTACAGATACTCTATAGCGCGTCTTTCAGGATATGTAATCCATAAATTATTCCATAATACAAGCCTATGTCTTTTTTAGATTTCAATCGTCTGTCGTACCACAGGAATTTCAGACAACAAACGGTACAGACTGACAAACTCGTCTACTTGCTTATTATAATATTATTAACGATTCCAAGGCACTACCGATCTATTAGCTCTTAGAAAAAATAGTAAGTACATAAATAATGGAATTAATAATTAAATTAAGGTGGGCCTTTGTCGAACAGCCGGATCTGCATCAGTGTTGATTGAGCAGTGAGTCATTTGACATTTGGAAGGTGCTCGCCGGTCGCACTAAATGATTCGCGCCGATGTGGCCTGATCAAACAAATGGCATTAGCCACTCCGGCAACAGGTTTCGCTCTGTCCGGTGAAATCGTAAATTATGACACGACTTATATGACTCGGAAAACGACGTGTGATTTAATTAAAATCGATTGAAAAAAGCGTACGAGCTAAAATAAAATATTTGCTTGTCAATCTAAGTATTAATGTCAGAGTTTTCTTGTTTGTACATTTGAAGGAATTTTTTATGTAGACTCAGATCGAGTTTATAAAATCCATTTTTGAAATTGATCGTTTTGAAATACCAAAAAAAAAACTACATTTAATTTTTTTATTAGCGGCTAGCATGATTGCCAACCATTCAATACGTTTATGATGCATTGATGACTATGACTTAATCCTTTTAACAATTTCGTTGGACTCTAACTGTTACATCGTATCTGGTAAAACCCATTTTCAATGATACCGTGAAAAAATTGCCGCAAACAGAACTAGGTGAGGGTGAACCCGCAGGCTAGTATTAGTAACTCCAGTCGTTATCATAAATCATACAAGTCGTTAAATGTGGCAAATCCTCGCGAGATAAAGAATCGATCTCAAATTGATGAATAACATCCACCACATTTAAAATAAACTATATAGGTATTTACAACACATTATAAACAGATACTCGCCGACGCTCAACACGCAATAAAACATAACGCCGCCTCGTTGGATTCCCAAAATTGGTAAAAAATGTCTTCAACACCATTCGAATTATCTTAAATGAAACCCAAAATTGGGTTCGATTTATGGAGGTCGAAATTCTGTCATCGGCGCACCGCACTTAATCAAAAACTATACGACTCGATAAAGCAGGAATCGATCGCGTTTCGAGGGCTACTTTCTACCGCGGTTATTTTTAATAAGCAACATTAATTTTATTGTTGTCATAAAAAGCGATCAATGGAGTGATGTGGCGTGGCCGGTCGCGCGAGGTACGTTTCATTAGCGGCATAAAGGCGGACTTAATTAAACGGCTTTTGGGATGTAATATGGTAAATTGAATTCGGGCGATCGTGACGCGCCGCGCCGCGTGACGGGACGTGACGTGACGCGTCGGCTCAAATCTAATTTGTTCCCGATTTGTGGAGCCTGTGAATTGAATGCGAGGTAAAAACTTCGTTTTGTCTGATTCTTCGATACGCTGCCGTCTCGAAACGGTTAGTTTAATTGTATCTGACGATTTGATCGTGGTAGCACACCGCGGGAGAACGAGGTGGGAACTGCTACAGTATTTGGTATTTAAAAAATATTGCTCACATTGCCTTTGTACGTTTAAAAAAGACTAAGCGTTCTGGAAAAGACACATATTTACACCGTCGATTAATGCATGTCTATTTAAGTGTATTAGATGTTTCTGCTTTTTATATTATGCGATATATTTACATTAGAACTTGGAGCTGTAAACAAGACCGTATTTCATTTTTTATTTGTTTTAAGTAACTTGTTGCTACTTCAACTCAATTTTGTTTTTAGCTGAATATAGTCTGGACTATGATTACTCCTTCAGGATTACGAGCGTGATGGTATGCGATGTGTATACATTTTTAAGCATTAATTATGCTTGTTTTCTATCTATAAAGCTTCGAGCTATAAACGGCCGAATGTCCACGCTACTGTTTTGTTGGTGTTTAACTGTAGCACTAGCCCCGCGCCGCGGCACGCCTCGCGCTCGGCGCAAAAACGCCTCGAACGGCCCGTGTAATCCAATTTGTTAGCGGCGAGTGTGTCGGCCGGCCGCCCGCGCGCGACACAAAAACGAGCGAAGTGCCGCGTAATGCCGCGCTGTACGCTAAGCTAAGGGCTCGCCGGGATGGTGAACTAATTTAGAATTAAAAGGGTTGCATTGAATTGATTAGTCCGTATAATAGGGAGGTAACTTATTCTATCTACGATTAAAAGCTTCCACATTTCATCGTTGTAAAAAATACATAATATACTTAAAACTAAATATGAAACTAACTGAATTTATAAAGCCTGATGTATCTGTAACCCCAATTAGTAAGCTCACTTACAAATATTATTTTATGCCAATTTCAAACGTAGAATTAAGTAGTGACTAAATCCTAAACAGAACAGATAACAAAACGAGTATCCAATAAATGTTTGCGTTCCCAAGAAAATTATGTGGAACAGAATAATGCGTACACATTAAAGATATTGCACATCACCACACGACACCAGTCCACTGCTAGCCGCAGTCGCGACCACATACGTACTACTGCAGTAAAACAAACATCTCCCGGCATCTCGTCCTTAGTTTATATTTCGCAAGTAATAGTTTTGCTGGCAGTTAGCTCAATAATGGGCCCTAAACCGGGGGTAGCGAATGACTCGCCGTTAGGGGCAGCATGCATCATGTGGGCTGCTACTAGACGAGCTCGTCGCTGCGCTTTGCGCTTTGCTAACTACTCGGATGAAGTTCGGTGTTGTGCTGGGACTACACTTGTGATTGATGACCGATAATTACATTTACAAGGATGTTTTTATGTAAAGATTTATATATCTATATATTTTTATGGTAATATCCATGCATTATAAATAAAAATAACTAAATTACTTAATTTCTTTTTACTTTATTTACCTACGACATGCTTTTTGCGATTTAATTCATCTTCCACTTGTTTTACACTCATTAGTTAGTCTTTTCACGCACATACTGAAAAGCTGTTGAGCGAAAGCAGTTAAGCTCTACGGTATTTACCGCCGTTTGTTTGTATGTAGTTATAACATTCAACTCGATAGTTCTGCGACAGCATTTTAGTTTCATCCAAACCCTCAGGGACTACATACATGACGGCCCAGGCCTTTGGCATATCCCAATTACGGCGAATGATTCCCAAATCCCGCTGATGTGGCCGTGGCATTACGGCGGCGTGCGCGAGCGCAGCGGGCGGCGCGCAATTTCCCCGGGTTAATAAAAATAGATGACGTGAGCTGCGCGGAGCGGCACGCCAGGGATGCGACTGAAGTTTGTAATACGGGAGTAATAGCGAATATTGTTCAAAGAGTGAAAATGCTTTTTTGTTGTGTAATCATCCAAAATCATAGTTTGTAAGTGTCTTCAGGCTATAAATATGACATACCAATGAAAGTTGTGGTTGAATTAAAGTACACGTATAATAATAAGTCCGTAACGGCAAATCAGCGTTTTATGAAGTCCTCCGCCGTTCAGCGTACAGTCTACCAATAACTTAGTATCGGTAGACTCGAAGATGGGCGTAAGATTATTCTTTCACGGAACAAATAGTTTCTGATGAAATAGTATCTGCAATCAGTTAACACAAGTACCAAAGTGATCTTGTAGTAATTTTGTCCTTCAACCCACATCGTTGCAGCCCTACATTGACGCGGTGCGGCCCGGCCGTGACCCGCGGGCTGCAGGTTTAAGGACCACGCTAAAGGGCTATCGCGAGTGCACGGGACCAACAACCAGGCCCTACACAGATATATATACTTGATTCTATCACAGTTTTCTTTTATAAATTTGATAAGGTGCCAAAATTCCAGGATTTACAAATGAAAATAAAATATATATATTGATACTTGTAATGTGTGTACTCTATGTATCAGAAATCAAATTAAAAGTTTCTAAGGTTTTTTAGGCTCGCTGAGCAGCTTATTTCTATTTAGATATTTATGAAACTTCAGGAGCCTCAGTAATCATCATATTTCCGGATATAAAAATATTATTTTGTTTAAATTGTACACCGCCATCTAACTCCAGCTGTACAAGCCGTTTGAATGTAAAGCTTAATGAAAGTCTAATGATTAGATCTTAGGCTGAGGATAAGTATGTTCAGTAAATATTAGTTGTAGCCCATTCTCCCCTATAACATCAAGGCCATCAATTTTCACAGCACACTACAGGGGCGGGTCGGCTCCCATGGCTGCGCGCGCGCAGGCCGCTCGCATAATGCGCGGCTAATCGCGACAGCGCCGGGGCAGGCCGTGAATCGCGTACTGAGATATTGTTGTAATAACATATAGAAAACTAACTCTCTCGACGTGGACATTAATAGCTGCTCATAGTGGCTACATCTTTTATTAGTGTTATGTATATAGCGGCTTGTGCAGGCGTCTGGTTGTAAACGCGAAGAGCCTTCCCGTATTTACAAGTCGTATTGTTTAGTAGACAGGAATTAGTATACCTCGTTCATTTAATCTTACTGTTTTATTTTATAGTACTGTGGTTATAACGGAGTTAACTTGAAAGCTCTTACACCGAGTCGACTTACTACTCATAAAACTAATCAACTTTTCCAAACCGATGCTAAATGATGCTGAAGATTAAAATTAAGGCTTTCTTAAACCTTAAAATTGACATTGTGTTAGTAAGTGTTGATGAAACCAAAAATAGGCATCGTGAAATGAAAGAAATTCATAGACAAAAAACTTGGGACGAACCAAATCGAAATGCGATGGAGCAAACAAAAACAAGAACAGATAAATTAGATTATCCCCAACAATCGATCGGATTATCGCGGCGAGCCATGAAACGAGGGCGGCCGTGAGGAGCGCGCCGCGCCGCGCCGGGCGTGACGTCACGCGCCGGCTACAACCCCCGGGAGGAGTCGGCTGGTTTATTATAGCTTCTGTAACTGTCCGATTCCGACTTCAATATATTCTTCAAGTCCAAAGTCCTAATCGCACTTAATATAAATCCATTCATCATGTGTTTTGATCATCTTGCACCTCATGAGAGTAAGGTTAAAAGTTAAAAGTGACTAGGTTTCATGAAGTACTAATAGTAATATAAATTGCGATGCAATTTGGGTGGGGAATGCCTACATATTTTTCTAGTACAGGTGCAAAGTAAATTGCGTATGTAAAATCCGAGGACTATCTCTATATACTTACAGATCCTTAGACCCCAAACGACGCAAAAATGGCTGATGTTGGTCGCTTTCTTTCTACGCTACGACATATTTAGGTTCCACCCACATCCAGAAGCATAAGAAAGTTCTCCCGTATCAATGTATCCCTCTACGTAATATTTATTTGCGTAATTATGAACATAATAACATTTAACAATATTTGTTGACTTCAATATACCAGCTTGCTCAGTAAATTAATTACCTTAGTTAAATTAATCACTATAGATTAGGAACGTTCTTAAACAATTAATCGAGCTAAGATCGAGTATTGATTAATCGATGTTATTGTGCTATTTGTGCGGTGATTAATAACCGAAGCGTTGTGGCGGCGACTGGGAACTAATGCTCAACAAACAAGCTTGCGCAATGGTGCATCTTAACACGCGTAATGGTGTTATTGATAAAGATGTAAATTTCACCGGAATAATTGGTATTAACAAGCGCATCACATAAAACAAGTCATTAATAGGAGAGCCCAGTTGTAACAATAATTTATTTTGCTGTATGTTTTCTGCTTAAGAAGCAACGATTTATTTTCAAGCGCGAATATTTCTACTGACATTTCTGCGCTCTTCCGAAGCAACCAGTTTTATTAATAGTAATCTTTACTGCAAAACCCGTACTTAATTTTCCAGGTCCCGAGCGCGATGTCTTCCGCGTGCAACGATTTTAAGAAACAGCGGTCGCCATTAGTCATTGTCGCTTTTCTCGGGTGCTTTCCAAACGGCAAGTGCTGCCAGTGCCTTATCGGACATAATGGCATGCCGAGCTGTGGCAACCATTGTCATAATGAATGGACGGCGCCGCGGTGCGCGGGCGCAGGCGCGTATATGGTGCGCGGTGTTGCAGGGTGACGCCGAATTTTACATTTTTTGTGTATTTTTATAATTTTAGGAAAGTAAAAAACGCTTTTGAACATAATTTTAGTGAACACTGGTATCCATTTCATACGCCAAGCAAGGCGCACAGCAGTTAGAAGCGAAAGGGAACTTATTTATTGTTTCGTGTGGACTGGTATCAGCACATACTCCGACCTTTTTATTTTGGTTTGTCATATATGTATCATATTTAGACAGGTGGCGTGTTAAATATCAAATAAATTATTTATCATACTTCATACTATCACGCCCGTTATCCCCGGAGGGGTAAGCAAAGTCCAAATAGCGATTATTGTGCTTCGACTATTGGAATATAGAACAGCATAATGTTTAGATACATACTAACTCACCTTTAGGCATTTTAAGATGTTTAGCCGTGGGTACGCTGGCAAGCTGGTGGTGTGCTGGAGCTATTAACAGGAAAACTGTCAATTTGGACACAGTGCGCCCGCGCCGATTTATTATGAGAGCGCGGAACCCTTACGCTTATGGGCCGCCCGGAGATCTGTATCGCGACTCTAGGGCTGCTGCGGTGATGCCTGCCAAATGAGTCATGGCACCGAAATGCATCTCAGATGCAATAATTTAAACAATTTATCATTATTACATTTTCTTGTGTTTCTACTGATGACGAGTTTCGGTAGTATTTGAAAAATCTTCATGGAATTTCTTGGTTTCTCTGTAAAATCACTCCATCTGAATATGTTAGATACCATTTAATCAGCCAACATAAATACACATTTACGCGATCATTATACGACATAAGTCCTCAAACAATAAGCTCGTTTAACTGTTTTAGGCAAAATAACATTTAGTTAGAATAGATAGAAAATTGTGTAAAAGTAGTGGATATCTCATTGCTTATATATTTATTCAGATCACGAAGAATATTGTTACTTAAGTGGATGTAAATGTGTAAGAAACATTCATCAATTCATTATTCCTCTCAAACTTTGCTCACAATATTGTAGGGCAAGATTCAAAACAACATTCTTCTTCATTCTGAAGAGCACCCCACGGCCCTCTGGCAGCCCTACGCTAGATCAATAGGGTCCATTAGGCCGGTCGGTTGTGACATCGTGATACCATCTCGTCCGGCGTATTAAAATGTAAATTAATGCCTCGCATGCCGACTCAACAAATTGTTTCAAAAACTATGCGAAGACCGGCAATGACGTAATTGTAGGCAAGCGCGCTCTGACAAAGAGGGTCCTAGTATGTGATATATATGGGCAGTTTGCTTGTTAAAACGATGGTAAAAAATACTAGTACGTTTACAATAATTTTTTTTTTATATGATAACTTCTATCACCATATTGGTTGACTAAGTATGTTATAAATAACGGGCATTGAGGCGTACGTAGCCGCTACAAAAAAGCAATTCTACCTGAAGCCAATGACGGACTCGAGAGCGCATTCAGTAGTGATCCTGCCCAATGCACCAAGAGTTGTGGGTTCGATCCCCACCCAAGACAAACATTCGTGTGATGAATACTTGTGTTTGTTTTGTGTCTGGGTGTTAATATCCAATATTTTAGTATGTATTTGTAAGTTCTCTGTTAATTCTGATATCACAAGTACTTAAAGCTACTTATCTCGGAATCAGATCAATGTATGTAATGTAGTCGGATATTTATTATAATTATTATATTTTAAATTTGAATTAGGAAATCAGATTTTTATACAAAACACTGTTCTCAAACTGTATCCAATTAAGAGCTAGTCAAGTGTTTTCTCAGTGTAGAAGTTCTCTATATAAACATAAACCTGGAATCTTACGACTGATGCTGTCATAAGATTGTAGAGCTTAAAAAATGAATTCCTGGCTGTTGTTCAGCCGGACCACCTAGCGAATACTTGTCACCGCGCGCTTGTAGAGCGGGAATTAGTATGCAACGATGTTGGGCATTTAGCAAAAAAGCGTTTGTCACCGCGCGCGCCGTACGGGAATGCAAATGCATAGGCGCCGCGTGCGCACACGCAAACAAATTAACACAAAAAGCCGCGTAAAAAGCACTCGCTCCACGCAAATCGAGCGAATAATCGTCGTCATATCGGCCGCGCTAATTACCTGCGCGTGCGCAGGTGGGGGCGCTGCCAGGGGTGCAGCTGTCGGGGAGATAGAAATCAGTAGGTATGTATAATTAGCAGCAGTGGTAGTGATACGACAGGGGAATGGGGTTATCCGATTGGCTTGCAAAGTCGATATTCGTTGTACAAGTCAACCGATTTTCCAGTAATTTAAAATTAGGTTTGCTTAACTTATGTAAAAATCTTGTACTTGAACAATCAAAAATCGCTGTCGTTATCAGTTTCAGACAGAAGATGTTTACGAAAATAACGCCATTTTTTTACAACGTGTCCATAATTGAGTGTCACACCCTAAATTATCACATATTATGTAAATTTTTTTACTAAAAAATTCCAAATTTAAAAACTTTAAGAAGACGTAGCATACAAAAATAGGGCACCAATTTTCCCAATGTGTTATTCGTTACAACAGTTTCATATCAATGTTTTAGCAGCAAAATATCGCTGCAACATTAGCACCCTTATTCGCCCATCGACGCAATTAAACGATGCGCTTTATGCGCGCAAGTTTAATCAAGCTCGTGACGCGCGCATCAGCTCGCTCTGCGCGCGCGCATCCCGGTCGGAACATGCGCGCGCAACCGGTTGCGCTCGCCGTCTTGCCGGTCGGAGGTGAAGTTTAAAATTTATCTTTAATTACTTTTTTAAGATACTGTTTTGGCCAACTCGAGCGAAAGTCCGATTATATGCGGTGCAACAAGTTGTTGCACGATCACGTTTTATACATTGAAGCAGATTTATAACAACCTTTTTCTGATGTAGTTACAACGTATGTTTTTGGTTTAACCATCTCAGGAAGTAAACCAATTTTAATATTCAACGTTATCAACCTCATAATTTTTCAATCTCAATCACTTTTACCTTAAGATGCGCCTTGCAATCTTTTCCACATTGATTAAGGTGCACCTTGTTTTTGATGCCCAACCATTATAAAGCAGAAAAGATTTGCAAGTTATGCATATGCAGCGCACAATTGCAGGAAATGAACTCCAAAAATATTTATATGGAAGGCGACCATTTTAATTTGGCAATGCAACATCAGTTTCTGCAATTTCAAATATCAATACATCAATAGACTTTCACATTCATATTGGTGTTAAGATAAAATAGAACATGTTCCATAACAAGTCCTTTGACCTGTTCATATTAATTGGTTAATTTGGTACTCTGAATCCACGAGGGGTCTAAGAATAGCTAGCACCCAGCGAGTTCTAATTAACCCATCTCCGTACGAATACGCAGCAGTACGCGGCGCGGGCGCATCGTGTGCGTTAATTGCGCGGCGGCAGGTGCGCGCGGCGCGGCTGGTGACGGGACCACACAGCGCGCCACGTGGGCGACAGGGTGGTGATGACCACCACTAATGAAACTAAGAGGGTAATTACTACTAGGAACAGGATTACTCGTTCATTAGATTCCAACCCACACCTTGCAAATAGCATCCTGAAATCTAGTGTAGAAGAATGCAATACCCCTTTTAGTTTTCATCATGTTAACGATAAGGTAATTTTAAATACTTTCATAAGTTTAAATTTTAAGAAAACCGAAGATCTATGGGGCGTTTCGATACATATACTAAGACATATAATACAATGTATTGCCCCTATCTTGTCAAATATTTTTAATAAATGTGTTGATATGGGTCAATTTCCTAACTTAATGAAACATAGTAAAGTTATTCCTTTATTTAAATCAGGTGACAAAAGTGACCCATCTAATTATAGACCAATTTCTATCCTGCCAGCACTGAGTAAAATCTTTGAAAAAATTATATTTAGTCAATTAATATGTCACCTTAGAGTCAACAATTTATAACATAGCAATCAGTATGGATTTACCAAAGGGAAATCCACTACTGACGCAGGAGTGGCACTTACAAAACACATTATCGAAGCTTGGGAAAGAAAACAGGATGCTGTTGGAATATTCTGTGATTTGTCAAAGGCATTCGATTGCGTTGACCACCAAACTTTACTAATGAAGCTACGTCATTATGGTGTACATGGGAACTCACTTAGTCTGCTGAAGTCTTATTTATCTGATAGGCTTCAAATAGTGAGTGTAAATGGTACAAACTCTTCTGGTGCCCCATTATCGATGGGAGTACCCCAGGGCTCAATATTGGGACCTCTGCTTTTTCTTTTATACATTAATGATCTCCCTTATTTTGCAAAGGATTTATGTGAGATAGTTTTATTTGCTGATGATACTTCCCTGATTTTTAAAATTGATAGACAAAAGGAATTTGTTGACGATGTAAATAACGCTCTCTCACGAGTACTATATTGGTTTTCTACCAACAACCTACTACTTAATGCAAAAAAAACAAAATGTGTTAAGTTTTCAATGCCAAACACAAGGCAAGTTAATACACAAATCACTATGAACAATGAAGCAATTGATGTAGTTAACTCAACTGTATTTCTTGGAATCACCTTAGACGCTAAATTGCAATGGGGTTCCCATATTGCGGCCTTGGCAGGAAGACTTACGGTTCGGCTGCATATGCAGTCAGGAAAATACGACAATTAACAGATGTTGAAACAGCAAGATTGGTGTATTTCAGTTATTTTCATAGCGTAATGTCATATGGTCTGCTGCTGTGGGGATCTGCGGCTAATATACAAACTATTTTTGTATTGCAGAAAAGGGCCGTTAGAGCCATATACGGCCTTAGACCACGTGACTCTCTTAGAGATATTTTTAAAGAAATTAACATTTTAACAATTGCATCACAATTTATTTTAGATTGTATTATGTATATATATAAAAACATTGACCAATTTCCTAAGAAGTCAAACACTCATAGTTTTAATACTAGAAATAAACACAAACTTGCTGTTCCAAACCATAGACTCCAGAAGAGTGGTAATTCATTTATTGGTCTTAGTATTAAAATATTTAATAAACTTCCAGAAAGTCTATTAGCATTACCTTCACATAAGTTCAAATTGTGCATTAAAGCGTTCTTAATGAAAAAGGGCTATTATAAGTTTGAAGACTTCCTAAATGATAAGCATTTATGTTTAACTTCATAATGAAGTGTTCACCTGCAGTGTTGTTACCTAATAAGTACCTATAGAATATTAAGCACGAAATTGTAAATCTTTGCATTTAAAAGCGTAACTATCGAGTTTCTTGCCGGTTTCTTCTCGATAGATTCTACCTTCCGAACCGGTGGTAATCCTTTTTTCTGTTTAAATTGACTATTTATAAGTGCTTTTTTGAAGCCTATATAAATAAAGAGATTTTGAATTTGAATTGAATTTGAATTAGCGTGATGCGTGAAGTAGCTTTTTTCAACGTGACGAGTATGAGTGTGTTATATGCGCTATCGATATTCTTTTTAATGTGGTGAAATGTTTCTTAGTGGCTTATTTTATTCTATGCGATATTGATAAAATTAGCCGTAGTCCTAAAAAATGGCACTAACATATATACAGTCAAGGGCACACCAGACTGCCACAAACTATCAAAATTCCTCACTCGATTTTGAACTTAATGTTGTACGCATAGAGTTCATTATTAATTGAGAAATTTCGAAATTTTGGGGTAGTCTAATGTGCCGTTGCTGTACATAGATATATAGCAAACGCTCGTTAAAGTATTTGTTTAGAACTGTAAGTATAATTACTGTATTCTGCGTTTGATCATAACATATGTACTTTCAAAGTGTAAAATCTTTTCCTCCCGCTCTATGAGACAAAGTTCAACCAGTGTATTTTTGGTGCTGAAGGGAGTATTTTTCCCGAAAGTAATGTAGTCACAGGCCCATCATTGGCAAGTAACCATCGTTATGCAGTGGCACAAGTAGCTAATTATAATGAATGTTCCAGTTATGGTCCTGCGCCAGTGCGAGCGCCGCGGGCGAGGGCGTGGCGGCGCCGGCGCAGACGCGCCGTCTGACGCGCTGCCGCGTGCCAGCCGGGGCTGATCCACGGGTGACACCGCGTGCTGGCATATATGGTAATAGCTTCGTTAGCGCAGGCCCATTTCCCTATTAGATTATCTTCAATATTTCTAAATATATATGATTCTGAACGAAAAGTAATGCTGTACACATCGAGATATATCGGTGGCTGTACATATTATGTACATATCTCATAATGCCCCTATAGGTAGGCAATGCTCAAGGAACAGGAAGCACCTACTACCTTTGGTCATAAACAAAACTGATCTGAGACAGATGAAAATTGAAAAAACTAGTGAAATGGCTGGCTGTCGCCTATCAAATCATAATTGGTGAATACATCATTAATCTCCTTTTACGACAAGCTAGGCAAGGATCACAGTTGGCACATTTCGATTAAAGTAGTAATGCTGTGCTTACTCATAAGCTAATATCAATACCAATCGATGTTAGTTTAAAATATTACTCTTTTTTTTTTTTTTTTTTTTAGTTGGGGAAACTCCCACGAGCCGTCACCCTCTGCTCGGGGAAGCAGAGGGCGGTGTGTCGGACTCGAACCGACTAAAACCCCAACGTGGCCTCCAGCGGCGCAGTTCCGGAGGAGCCTGTATCCCCACTGTCGGGACTATACGACTGCTCCTCTGGTGATGCGCGTGCCGCGCTACGCGGCCCACCTCGCGCGGCGGTGGTCGATGCTGTGCAGCCCACGACAACAGTCGTCGGATGCACAGCACCGAGCACGCGCGCGCGTCGAGACATGCCAGGCCACCCAGCATGTCTCAACCACTCCGCCCAGTATTCAGACGCCGATCATCCCCGTGACCGGCGTCGTGGGCCCACTCTCGCGCTGTGCCCTCTGCTAAGCCAGAGGGGCACGCGGAGAGCGCCTCGTCGAAGGGGCCGCCTTCCGCCCGGCGACCCAGATTGAGGGCTTAGCCCTGTCGTCGCAGAGGGAGAGCATCGAGACGCTCAATCCCTCTGCGACCTACCACAGCGCGACCCAGCGCGCCCCTGTCGGGTTGCCGAGGATAGGGAGGCGAGCAACGACACACTCAGCTCCTCCTCTTCCTCGGCAATCCTAGTCCGGCCGCAGGGGGCTGCGGCCGGTGCCGCAACTGCTCGGTGGGAAATGCCGAGCAGTCGCAGCTCACCTCGGGGTCTCTCTTAGCTTCGGCCCTGTCCTGCACCAGGGCCTACTAAGCCCCCCCGGTACGCCAAACCGAAGACCCCAGCGGGGGGGAAAATATTAACTCTTGCAATTACTTCTACATCCCTTCTTTACATTGCCATGCTCTTGTTCTAGAAGCAACACCTTTCGTCCAATCGACACGAATTAATTTTCCTGCATCTCAGTCGGTTATGTTTTACTACGCCAACAATTTCGCTGTAATGGAATTCTGATTAAAATATCCAGCAGAAAACGATTACCGGTAGTCGCCGCGCTCGGTAGCTAGCGGGTACCGATTAATTGGCCGGAGTCAAGTGGGTGAAATTGATTAGTAATTAAGTATTCTACCTGTAGTTATTACATTGTATAAGGTGAAAATTATACTAAATATTGAGTGAAAATGGGATCCTGGGACATTTTTTTTTAAATATATATAGTCTCATATTTACAAACACAACTTCGCGCCTGCAATCCCCGAAGGGGTAGGCAGAGTTAAAGGGACAGCAGGCCGCTTTAACCACATTCAGCCAAAGATAAAACTGGGCTGGGTTAGATGACAAATTGTGAACAAGTAGTGACAAGTGTCTAGCTTGTCGCCTACACAATCACACACCCAAAACCCGATATACCATTAGTCGCCTTTTACGACATGCTAGGCAAGGAACACAGTTGGCACATACTTTTTAATACCCAGACCAACATGGGACTCATATTTACAAATTCTAATTTAATTATATACTGTCAAGAGACATGCCACTCATGAATATCTTTGCATGATATAGATAGAAGTTAGTTAATAAGATGAAATATACTTAGTCTAAACTCATAAAAACTGTGCGAATTTAAAAAGTACACGATGAATGGGGAAAGCTTCTACAAATGATTTGCATCGATCATCAACTGGAAACATCATTGCACGCGTATAGAGATTGTTCACCCGTTTTCACTCAGTGAAAGTCATCAATTTCCTCAGCTGGCGTAATTTTCGGTGGTTATATGTTGCAGAAAAGTAACGAAATTAGATAAAATAAAATGAAAATCCTAGAACATATAAGAATGAGCGTGATAGATTTTAATAAAATATTTATGTATGTTTGAAACCACCCTAATGTTAAAAAATACAATTACAGTGTAAATACCATATAAACTATATGAGAATATCAAATATCTTTAAATAAAACTGCTATAAAAACTCATTTAACTTTGTTTATTAAGTCAACACCCAAGTAGATAATATATTTAATCATTTTCAAAGCTATATTTTATTTATCACTCACATAATGGTACTTAATTACATTTATTTATTTATTACAAGTCTAATAATATAAGCCCAATTAATTTGATCCTAGTGTATATATTATACATACAACAAGTATCAGCAAAACGACGCAATAATTAATAATGGATCATACCTTAGCAGATGTTCACCCTTCGCTGGCTCAAAGGCAACTGAACTAACGATCCGAATCCCCACTCTTTTATACTGCTGCACAAACAATTTGCGAATCATGACTCGTCACTAGACGAGTCAAAACAGCAACCGTATAAAAGCGGAAGTTCATAGATTTGACATTAAACAAGAAGTATTTATACAATTAATAGTTTTATCTCGTTTTAAATAGTATGTAATCATTATAATATATTTATAATACTTATAATTATGTAAAGAATTTATTACAATTTGTAAATCACGAGTCGTCACTAGACGAGTCAAAACAGCAAACGTACAAAAGCGGAAGTTCATAGATTTAACATTAAACAATCAGTATTTATACAATTATTAGTTTTATCTCGTTTAAATACCATGTAATCATTAAAATATATTTATAAATTATGTAAATAATTTATCAAGCGAATGAATAACAAGACAAGAAATAAGGAACAACAAAATAATCTGTAAGCCGTCTCAAAAACTGCATATTTAGTGAAGATATTAAGTGTAGTTCTCAACACGTAAACACAAACTACCTATCTATATATCTATTGCTCAAAATCCCTAAAATACTTCTAACTGAACTCAATGCGTGGTAAAAGTTTACGTTGTTCCGTATTTTCGATTTTCAACATAATATATGTACATTTAATATGGTGACGTTTGCAATGTATAATTTGATATGAAGCGATGACAAAATTTGAAAGATTCTATACAACTAAGCTCTAAGGTCAAGAAGAAAAAATCTATAAATATTATATTAAGTGTAAATTCTTCCCCTATGAGTAATCCGCTAAACCCCAGATTTCCTAAGGTCCCCGCGACGCATCGACGACTCAATCGGCCGCGCGGCGACGCGACGCCGCAGGACGCAATCACTCGTTTTTGCGACGAGCGCCGCTGAGCTCCGCTGAGCGTGTCGCCATCGCTCCACTCAATTGGGCAATACTTTATTTGTCTTGTACGAACGGGACATACTTGATGGTGACTCTTTGCTGTCCAATTTATCAACTGTCCCATGTTGGTCTGGGACTCGAACAGAGTCTACTAAATGAGGGCCGATTAGCTATTAGGTTTTAGAATTGAAAAAAAGTATTTACCTAAAAGTTGATGGATTTTGCGACATATTTACATAGTATAAAATTAAGTCACCGCTCCGGCCTGTTCGCTTAGATCTTATAAACTACGCAAAGGATGTTGATTCGGTTACCGGTAGGTAGAGTAATTCAAGAGTAAGGTTTATATTATTTCCAAATGGCTTAGTGCTCACTGTACGAAACCAGGGTGGGTCGCTAATTACATAATATGTTAATAAGTGAACTTATACTTTAAGAAGAAAAAATAACCCATCTTATCTTAGCAGTTATCATCTCTTGGTTCTGACAGTTTGTTTGCTACATGATGATCGATGCGATTTGCCTGGCGTGTATTATACCTGTATACCAACCAATATTGAATCTCAGACACGGTGTTTATAGCCAATTCGTTGGCGCCTTTTTGGCGAATACGAGCCCGCGCATAAATCCTCCGCGGGCCCTCCGCGAGGGGCGCGGGAGGGGCGAGGAGGGGGCCGGTGAGGGCAGACCGCGCAGCTCATTAAAATACCTAAACAGACTCCCGGCCGAGATCTTATTATTAAGGACGATGTTAGGGTCGGCCGTTACTAAATAACGAGGTATAGAGGGGTTGATGCCTTGAATACACATATTTTATCAATAGATGTTTCTGGCCGATATATTTTACATGTATATTTTTAAATAGAACTTAAATTTCATAAGAAAAAACTAACACTAAACTAATTCCACGCCACTTCCCTGGCGGGGTGGGCAGAGAGAGCCGAGCACCATATGACGAGGTCCTAACACATACGTTTCCTACAAAGTGTATTTTTATTAAGCTTACATATAGGTCGTAACACTGCTTATTTACACGCATCTAAGTCGTATAAGCCATGTGTTCCAATTAATAATTTCATCAAGTGTTATTATATCGATATAAACCGGCTCCTCGCGACCAGTATTGTCAGACATATTTATCGAAAGCAGTTTTTATTGTTATAATATTGATTAACTTCCGCCCTCCGCGCCGAGTCTGCAAGACTCGATTTGTAACACAAAAACTCATTTTAATCATATCACATCCTGTGTGAATCTATGGGCCGATACGAGCCGTAGACTGATAAAACCTTATTAATTTATCAGTGCCACTATAAATTGACTTGATGGATCAGTAACTGGCGGTTTATGGATAGGAAATAATCATTCTGATTTCCTGAACTGAGAAGCTTTGGGCTCACCGGTACTTGTGTTGTTAACCTGTTGTCAGTCTTCATAAGGCTCGAGGTCTCCAGCGTGGGTTATTTAACGACTGCACTGCTCAAATGTATCCGTACTCACAGTCGAGTCGCGTCGAATTACTAATTTGCAAAGGTTTACTTTATTTTTAAATTATAAAGAATCTCATCATATGTATTCGGGTCATAAATGTTTATAAACGTATTTAGGTATATCTATCCGTTCACCCTAGTATCCATAGGTCAAACTTTTAGTTTGGAGCTAAATAGCCAACTATTTAGCGTGTCAGACTGGAGAAATTATTTATTTATTTATAGCTGTTATGATGAATTTACAAAATATTATATTGAAGATCGAACATACTTAATTATATTGGTTTAATAAATTGGCAGGAATAATGAAGTCTTATTTAACGCAAAAAGAGTTTTATCGCTAAAGTTTATATTATTGCCAAATTTTGCGCAAGCTTTACATTGGCATTTCTGTTATTCTATGGCAAACCCAGCCTCGTGAGAAAAGACAACTAATTAAGGTCCGATAAAAAGCCGAGAATTGATCTCGGGCCGAAAGTATTCGCCCGCGGACGCCGGCTAATTGAATAGTTTCACCGTGGTCGGTGGTCGCTGTCGCCGTCGCCGCGTCGCGACGCGACAACGCCGCGCAAAAAGTGACGGCGTCTGTTGCGCGTGACGTCACAGCAGCGACCGCTGCGCGGCGTGCTGGCAACACATCGATAAAAAAGATACAAGTGTTCCTTCTTTTGTTCTTAACGAGTCACTTATTTCAACTGATGTCTTCTGGGAACAGTCACAGTCCCGGCTTCAAGACAGCTTTAAGCTAGGTAATATTCTCATAAGACGATTTCAACTCTGCAAAAGCATGTAAGAAAAAATGATGTCTTAAATTACAAAGTTCGCCGTAAATGTAATTATAAAGTCACCTCGGTCTAACTTATCCAAAGTTTCTGCTTAAATCCAAAAATAAAACTGGGCTGGGTTGCCATGTAGGCAATTTGTAAAAACCGAAGTGACAAGTGGGCAGCTCGTCACCTACACAGTTACACAATTTTAATGTACATTTGTCTTAAAAGATATTTATTAATTTATATATAATTTTCAGCGTCCTGTACGATTTATAAGTGTTTCCTTGAAACCTATATAAATAAAGAATATTTTGACTTTGACTTTGACTTATACAGATTAAATTTTTTCTGTTGTCAAAGGTGTAATAACCCAATAAAAATAAGCACATTTCGAGCAAGGTGCGGCTCGCGGGTCGCAAAGAGGCCGCCCCGCGGGGAGCTCGGCGGCCGGTCTGCGCGTCGCCTGACGAGTGGCGACAGCCAACCACCAGATATTGAGTTCGCTACATTATTTGAGGTACCGCGATCTCTTTCTTATCATCCGAAAATATTTGACGTCAAAAGATTATGTTTGTTTCGGCACTTTTTAAAAGTATAATAAGACGAATGCTAGCCTGGGTTTAGGTCGGCCCAATGCTTTTATTTGAGAATAACGAGATTTACCACCATTAGATACAGGATAGCACTTAAAGCTAGAAATAGAAATAGAAATAGAAATAGAAATATCTTTATTCATGTAGGCTCCACAAAAGCACTTATGAATAGTCATAATAATACAAAATAAATATTCTACCGCCAGGTTCGGAACGTTGATTCTACCGAGACGAACCGGCAAGAAACTCGGTACTCTTTTAAATCGCCATGTATACAATAACAATGCTACTTTATATCTACTTCTACAAATTTATATAATTCAAATATAATGAATGTAATACATTACAATAGGAGAGTAGACCATGCAAGAATTAGAGCGCAGACTGCAGATTCCTGTCATTGAAAAAGTCTTCAATTCTATAATAGCCTTTTTCATGAAAAATGTTTTCATATGTGATTTGAATTTATGAACGGGCATTTGAATTACCTTATCTGGTAACTTATTAAATAACTTAATGCTAAGCCCCACAAAAGAATTACTGCTTTTATGAAGTCTAAGATGTGGAACGACAAGCTTGTGTTTATTCCTGGTATTCAAACTATGATGGTCAGATTTTTTGGAAAAGAGATTAAAGTTCTTGCGTACATACATAATACAATCAAACATGTATTGCGATGCTACGGTTAATATATTGGCTTCTATAAATACCTCCCTAAGCGAATCCCGTGGTTTAAGGCCATATATGGCGCGGATAGCCCGCTTCTGCAA
This sequence comes from Glyphodes perspectalis, assembly GCA_951394215.1. NCBI lineage: Eukaryota > Metazoa > Arthropoda > Insecta > Lepidoptera > Crambidae > Glyphodes > Glyphodes perspectalis. The sequence continues at coordinate 14,217,564 of OX596216.1, forward strand.
TACAAAGATATTTTGTATGTCAGCAGCAGACCCCCACATCAGAAGGCCGTACGACATTACGCTGTGAAAGTAGCCAAAATAAACTAATCTTGCCGTTCCAACATCAGTCAATTTCCGTATTTTTGTTACGGCATATGCTGCGGAACTAAGTCTTCCCGCTAGAGCAGCAATATGAGGGCCCCATTGCAGTTTAGAATCAATGGTAATGCCCAGAAATACTGTTGAGTGAACTATTTCAATAGGTTCATCACCCATGTTTAAATTAATATTTGATTGCTTAACATTAGGCATTGTGAACTTAACACATTTAGTTTTACCAGCATTTAAAAGTAGGTTATTAATCGTGAACCAATGTAGTACGTGAGAGAGAGCATTATTTACGTCGTCAACATTAGGGTGTTTTCTGTCAACTTTGAAAATCAGAGAGGTGTCATCAGCAAACAACACTATCTCACACAGATCTTTCGTATAGTACGGAAGATCATTTATATAAATTAAAAAAAGTAAAGGTCCTAATATTGAGCCCTGTGGCACCCCCAAGGCTATACGGTGATCTGTACTTACACTACTTCCTAAACCGGTTCAAGTACATATTGATTTCTTCGGAAATATAATGTCAGGAATTCACATAGAAAAGTGCTTTCATTTCTTATATATTTTAGATGAATATATGTATATACATACTTGATTTAAAGCTCGTTTACTACGAATTTCTGTCACTTTCAAACTTTTACACTTTTTGTATGTAGACAAAAAAATCAAATCAACTCATTACATAAAAACACGTTTTCGAAATACTACTTAGTACCTACGCTGCGAACCGAATGTTTTAATCTCGCTATGCAGTGCGCAGCAAAGTATATTCAGACAATTAATGTACACATAGTACCTACACCGGAATCTGATTGTGAGAGTTCTAAAGGCTTTCAGTGGTTCCACAATCGAATACCACACACTCTTAGTCAGAACCTCTAAGCCACAGCTCCTCAAATGTCTGGTTGTTGCGCGCTGTTTACGAGCCGTCGCAAAAAGCGTCGCACAAACGTGAGAACACGGGCGGTGCGCCGGCGCAGGCTTTTTGCCCGAAGTAAAAACACTATGTAGTGTCCCATTGAGAGCTGTGCCCGGGCGTCGGCACCTGGACGTGACCAGCTACAAGCAATATATGGCTATTTTAGATGAAGTAGATACTAAAGTAATCTTAGTCCATAGTTTCAATTGAGTATAATACGGTCATAAATAGGTCAACAATGTTAAAGTCGTGCATTTCAGTTGCGGGTTTAATATACTTTTCAATGTCAATAATACATATTAATAAAAAAGGCATACATATTAATAAAATAGTATTGTTACGCATGTTGCTTAATTTTTCTCTCAATTATTAAAATGAAAAAAACTGTACCGTGATATACTGGAATGTAATGTACATTTATTTTCATATACGCATCAAATATGAGAGATTAGCCAATCTCTCTCATAATTATTAACTAAATCTAATTCATTCATGCGTTGTTGTAAGTGCGCAGCTCAGGACGCCGCATCGCTATGTCAATAGCGCTGCCACTGATACTTGACTCGTTGATGTCTTTTGTTTGCGCGAGGACAAGAGCAGCGGAATCTTTTATTTGTACCGGGCGAGCTCACGGTGTGAGCGTATGAACTTTGAAACTGTGCTCTCTATTTTTTTTTATTACTGGTTATTACTGCGACAGTAGGACTACACCGAAATACACTGAAGAACAATAAGCAGACGGATTTTAAAAAGCGTCCCGTCCCAGAACTATCTTCACGTCATTTCGTCTAGCGGGGTAGGCAGAGAGGTCTCAAAATTTCTCACCGAAATATTTAGTGATGAATTGTACGCTACCAACTATTAAAGTAGCCAGACCAATAAGAATATTAAAAATACAAACCACACGTTTTAACGTCTCGCTGGGGTGTGGTGCTAGGGGAGGGGTGAGGTGGGGGGGAGCATCGCCGTCGCCCAGTCTCCCACGACGAGCTTCGCGAGCTTTACGAGCGGCGCTTTACGAGCGAGCTTAACGACGCTGCGCCCGCGCCGCTCAATATCGTTGCGGCTAATTGAAAAACTGCACGATGTGCGCTATGTGTCTGTGCCGTCGCTCGCGGAATGCTTTTTGCTAAGGAGGAATGTATTCACATGTTGATGTACTCGCATGGAGCCGCAGTAATTTTTGCGGATGACCGAAGTGTACATCGGCTAATTTAATTCCCTATTTCGTTTAGATGAGATGTTTTCGTCTGTCGTAAGTCTGATGATGATGAGATTGAAAGAAAAAAATATATATAAGACAAGATTGGGATGATTTTATCTCTGAGAATATTGGAAATGACATAAATCGAATAACTAGACTTTGATACAAACAATATACCCTTCCTTTAGGTCGGCGATAGTGAAGTAAAAAATAATCTCCTTTTAAATAACGACCACAGCTCTTTTACGAAATCGTGACTTTCAAATTTAAAATCATAAAGTCATTATTGCCAATATAAATACTGCCCTATCGTATTATATTACAAATCAACAAATCCAGGTAACAAAAGAACATATTTCGCACGACCCGGACCGAACAGGCACCCGAGATTAATTGCTTTGATTAAGTATCAGTTTTATGTTTACCTCCAAAACATTCTCGCAACATCGTCAGCGTCGTGGTATCACAGGTATGTCCGACACCGAACAACCCAAACTGATTAAAACAAATTCTTTTTTGTTCGGAAAGGATTTTGGGGCCGTAGAGTTAATTAACATAAGGGATTGCTCACATCGAGGCATTTATTAAAGGCCGAGGCATTTAATTAAAGCGAGACAATAGTATGGGGGGCAGGAGCAGGTGGGGCGATGGTATCGGGCGGATTCCTAACTTTAGGACGTTGGTAACTGACGCGGTAAGCATTCGGATGACATCGCGGTGCCGTTGCGCTGCCCAGCAGCTGATGTCGATGATTTTTTTAAAGTTATATTATATATTTTTTTTTATTATTATAAAATATTTTTTAAAATAATAAATGATTATTCTTTATTTCGGACAAAATTTACACCCATATAGGTTAGTAGCGTGGCTTAAAAAAAACTATGTTAGCAGCTATATTTATGGGGTACACAAATTAAGAGACTAAGAGTGTCTCTCACGAGAAAGGGTAAGGTCCCGCAACTGTCACTCTTCGAATAAAACACTTCTAGAGCGGAGATGTGAGTCGATTCGCCAATGTCTTTAGGATGCTATTGGAACTGTTTCTAATTTTGCTGATCAGGGAGCTTGTTTTTTTGCGAATGATGGCTTCGAAGCCATCAGTTTGGTACTCCGCAAACATCCCTAAAGTGCTGCGGATTTCATTTTAATTATATGTGTTTAATTGACTTCGTTGATTAAGGTTTTCGACCAAAGAGCGAAAGATTTCGGGCTACATACCATCGGTCATAGCAAAATACCATCAAACTATAAAATTACGAACACGTTCATTGTTACAGCTGCGGCGTGGTGCGTTACGCGATTTAATTTACTGTAATTTTCAATAATTTCTAACTTAACTGTGAAAATTTACGAAATAAAAGCAAGGTTAATAAAATTTTGAATAGAAATAGAGGAATGGCACCTGTCCCATTTCATTATCAAGAATAGTCCATAATTAGGTTTATCGATAACTTGGTCGTCGGTTATGCTCGCCCTGCCCGGCAGCCGCCAAGCCGCGCTTTGTCCTAACGTTAATGCTCGCATTTGCATAGATAAGCCGATGCGCCCGCGCAGCGCAGCGCGGGACAGCGCGTTACGACGGAGTGACACGTAAATTGCTTTCATAAACATGACCGCTTTCATAAATATTACTGATTATCAATAAGGTGCTTTGTATTTGATCAACCAACTAATTCAGTTATAGTGACTACTTGGTGAATGATTTCCACATGAATAAATAAAAAATGTCCTCCTAACCGATATCGGTCACGGCGGCCAATCTCAACGAGGATTAGTCATTTGCGCAGGAGATATTATAGTGCACAAGTGATATTCTATTCCTTCACTCTCATAGTCCGGTGAGATGGCAATTCGACATGACCAACGGCTTTCCGAGACACGGGGGTGATTATACCGCCAACTTCCTGATTCCCTGACGGTTACGAAGTAATTTCAAAATTTTAATATCCATCAACACATTTTTGGCCCAACTCGGGATGATGACTTGACATGAACTCATATAGCTCATAACTAGATATACAAGTATTATTTTATTATACGACAGACATACATGAATATATTAATAAACATTCATGACTCCAGAACAAATTACCATGTTCATCACGCGAAACATTTGGCTCTAGCACGATATAAACCTGTGTATTGGTTTCGAAGTCAGGCCAGGGCTTGGCGAATGAATACTTTGAAAATTTTTGCATACCATTTTTGTTCTCCAATTTGTATATAAGCTCTACAGCAAAACAACAACTCTACTAAGCTATACTGCAAAATAAAAACCGTTCGAATGTAATGTATGTCCGTTGAAATACAAACAGTTACAACTCGCTGTAGCACGAAGGTGTACCGCGGCGGACGCGCGGATCCTCTGTTGGCCAACTAATGGACGCGTCTCGGATGCTCTGTGTTTAAAAATAAAACAATGACACGTTATCTTTAGGACGGTCCGGGCGTTAGTGATGGGCGGAGCGGGATAGCCGTTAGCTTGCGTGATTCAATACGAGTTTGACTGTTCCAGTTGAATAATTTACCGGTTACGTTCAATGAGATCATGCGCAAATGTTTGACTAAGAGAATAGCACTCTTTCCCTTACTTATTTATTTTAAAGTTAGTATAACACGCGGCATATAAGTTGAACAAAGTGTGAGCGAGACACACCTATATTAATTAGTGGCAATGTATTGCGGTGTTCTATTCGCACTTTGTTCAACTTATTTGCCGGACACTATAGTTTTGCTGATCTGATTTGTTTGAGTTTGCGTTTCACAGACACACGGAGTTTAATGGTTACCTACATGCAATAATAATTTGTCACATGTTGGTCTGGGACTTGGCCCATGTTGATCTGGGACAAAAAAATAATGTGCCAACTGTGGTTCTTGCCTAGCAAGTCGTAAGAGGCGACTAATGGTATATCGGAATTTGGGTGTGTGTAGGCGACAGGTTAGCCGCTTGTCACTGCTTTTTCACAATTTTCCATCTAAACCAGCCCGGCTTTATTTTTGGTTGAATGTGGTTAAAGGGGCATGCTGCCCCCTTTGACTCTGCCTACCCCTTCGGGGTTTATGGGCGTGATGTTATGTATGTATGCTATGTACATTCAATAACATCATGTTCAAATGTTTGTCAAAGGATAATGACATTGTTTTCTTTATATATTTTCAAATAAATAGTTTATAATGTAGATCTCCATGGAGTTAGCTAGGTACTGCTATATTTTTTTTTTAATCAAGTTATTTGATTCTGTATGAGATATACAAAACCGTCTCCTAATAAACTTGATTATCCGAAAATTTCATAGTATAATGTACATAAGTAGGTAAGTCATAATAGTACACTCGTTCGCCTGTGCCCCGTACGATGCGCGCGCGCACCTAGCATACCTGTGTATCGCACGCGTCGATCACCGTTTCGCCTGTCAATCGCTAATGTAGCCCCCCCCTCACACACATCATACATTAGCTCCATAGAGATTTATTGTCTAATACACATTGTTTCGGCTCACTGCATTATACATGTCGCATACAAACTATAAAATATTCAATAATATATAAAACCATACGTATAACATTTTTTTTTGAGATTGCTCGCAGCATGTAACTTCTATTGAAAAGTATGGTACAAGGCTTTTTTTAGGTTATCGAAACCTCATTCTAATTTTTCAACTCATTATTGTAAGTACCTAATTAATTTAAAATACTTTAGATTTGTATGAGGACCCCGTCTAAACACGGGACATAACGCTAGGAAGATGATGATGATGATTGATACAAAAATTGTCTGGTTTTCCTACATAAGGGTTACGAAGGTCAGATCGGCAGTCGCTTCAATGTAATAACCAGACTCGCTAAACCCTGGATCATGGTCCAAGCGGACCCCGTCTAAGCACGGGACACAACGCTAGGAACATGATGAATGAGTTAAATGGTTAGATTACGCATAAACTAAAAATAACCTTGTACAAAAGTCAAAGGGTAAAGAGTTTTGGATTTGATTTGATTAGATTAGAAAAGCTGCAGTTTTCATAACACTAGCCTTGTTACGATCTAAACAGACGTCTGACTGACTTGCACTACTTTACTGAGAGTGAGACCAAATCTGACTCACTATATTATTGCTGATTGTTAAAAGTTAATAAATGTCAAGCCCATTGGTCGAATAGCCAGAGACCCTGGCGACGAAACCGAGGGTCGCGGAGTCGAATCCTGCTAGGGGCAAATGTTTCGTGTGAACATGGAGATTTGTACTCGAGTCATAGATGTTTATAAACGTATTTAAGTATGTTTATCCGTTTACCGCTTAGTTTGGAACTAGGGAATTCGTGTGTTAGTCTGGAGAATTTATCTATGTTTTTATTTATTTTATCATAATCGTTATGTTCATACAAATAATAATATTATAGACCTCATAGGCCACAACACAACAACAATGTCTAGCTATTCGGACAATACAAATTTCGATTATTTTTGAAGGGTCATGCCGCCCCTTTACCTCTGCCTACCCCTTCGGGGATTATGGGCGTGATATTATGTATGTATGTAAATTTCGATTATATGAAAAGTAGGTCAATATTAAAAAAAAATACTTGATCGGACTAACAAACAAAAATGCTAAAAAAAAATTTAATAAAATTTTATTGGACCAGACACTTTGTAAAACAATTTATACACGACCGAACAACAACACATAATATTGATTGAAATGAAAAATCAGCCGCGTATCGATCGTTTATCGAGGCGTGAGCGACTGGTACAGTCGGCCCCAAATCTGCTCTCCACCCAAGTTCTTATTACGGTGCAGTATGGTTCGAATTTGTTCGGTCGGCGCGAGGTGCGCGGGCGCACTCAGCGAGACATATCGATGCCGTGTGTTATTTGCCGATAGCGATCGATATGGGATGTCATTTATTGCTGTTATCTACATATATAATTATGATCGCTATTCGTAATGGCGCAGTTTGGCCGCTCAGCCATGGTGTAATACTTTGTTTTCGGTTGCCAAATTACTGATTCTTATCTGAGCTTTTTTGACAGTTTAGTTAAATTACATACAGGCATTTGGCAAATAATACGACTTATGTACACATGTGTAGGCAATCGTTTTGGAATACTTTACATTATATAATATTAGAAGGGTAATCTTTTATTATTAAATGCTCAGCTTAAACTTAAGCGTCAGTTTTTCATGTTAAAGCCTTTTGATTGAAATGAAATAAAATGAAATTATCTCATATATAATCGTCAGTACATACAAATGAAAATTTACCACCGGATTCGGAAAGTAGCTTCTACCGAAAAGAACCGGCAAGAAACTCGATAGTTACTCTTTTCTTCGCCAAATTTACAATAAGTATCAATAACAATTATCATATTCTTAAGCTACTATGCTATACAAATCTATAAAAGGTAAATATGTATAATAGCAATTACAAATATTTGTCAATTAAACAATCTTCTATAGTATAATAAGCCTCATAAGATGCTCTTTAATGTGTAATTTAAATCTACAGGCAGTTCAATTATATTACCTGGTAATTTGTTAAATAATGTTATACTTAACCCCCTAAATGAACTACTAGTCGTGTGAAGTCTTAGATACGGAACGGCAAGCTTGTGTTTAGTTCGAGTGTTATTGGTATAAGTACTAGACGAGCTTTATTGAAGGTGGTGTTCGTAGAGCTGCGACAGGACAGTTCGGTTCTGGTCTTCGGTCACTTCATGTGTAACATGTAATTACGAAAGACAATATCAAGTTATCTTGTATAAGTAATTGACAAGCTCGATGGCGCATTCGGTAGTGACCCTGCCCCATGGGCCAAGAGTTGTGGGTTCGATCCCCACTCAGGACAAATATTCGTGTGATGAATACTTGTGTTTGTTCTGTGTCTGGGTGTTAATATCCAATATTTAAGTATATATTTGTAATACCACTGTTGTTTCTGATATCCGTAACACAAGTGCTTAAGCTACTTACTTCGGAGTCAGATCAATGTATGTGATGTCGTTGAATATTTATTTATAAAAAAAAAAAAAAAAAGTGCATTTTGAATTTTTTACAATGCCTTTGTCTACTATGCTAGTCGTTTAGTATCGTTATAGGAGTGTTATTGATATTATATTATTGATATTATCCTATATATAAATACATATATAAATAAATTTCTCCAGACTGACTCACCAATTCCTTAGTTCCAAACTAAGCTTTCAAGCTTATGCTATGGATATATGTGAACGGATAGATGTACTTAAATACGTTTATAAACATCCATGACTCGAGTATAAATGTCCATATTCACACGAAACATTTGCCCCTAGCGGGATTCAAACCCGCGACCCTTGGATTCGTTGGCGTGTTAGACGTAAGTTTGTCTACTTCACCATATGCTCATACTTAGAAAAACCTAAGTATATATGAAGCATTTTCTAATATTTTTGGAATGTATAAGTCTTGATAAAGCAAGAGAATTCTTCTATTTAACATTGTGATGATCTCGCTAAAGCTGGCGGAGAGGCTGCAGTAAAAGTATTCGGGGCGCAGCGTGATTGCGCGCGGCGGGGGCCTGCGCGCGCGCATACGCCGCGCTGCTGCCAGGGCTGCTATTACATGGGCACTGATTTTTTTATATTTATTAAAATGCTTCAATTATCATTATACGATTGAATTAAAGTTCAGATAAAACATAGTGTTCTTTTCTAAGTGTATTTTATTTAGTTATTAGAAAAAAATTGTCAAACAGGTTTGTTGACTAAAAACTATATTTATATTACTTTAAATGCTTCTTAATACCATACGCCGTCGTCAATTATATTAAAGCGAATGATTACATCTTATACATTTTGAATTTGGTGGTATGAAAAATTGTTCATAAAAACATCAGTAGTAAAACAAATAAAACTTCTTCGTACAGAATGCAACTGTACCTACATGGATGATAAAATGTTTTAAGATGTTTCATTTAGCAAAAGTATATTTATTATTATGGCTACCTATTTTTAAAATCTTTATATTGAGTAATATTTCGATTGTCTCAACCCTGCGCCTGCGCACCGTTAGTTGCCGAAACTAATAAACCGTCCGACATAAACTGAGCGCGGCCGAGCACTGAACCCGCATCCGAACACGCACTCGCGTTATCGCTAACGACGCCGTATCGCCAAATTTAAAGTCTCCCAAAAACACCTTTTTATAAACTGACCACTTTTAATACAACGCCGTAAATGTAAAGTGTAAAATTGACAGCCAATTTACGTGGAAATGGCAAACATATCATCTCTTTAACACTTACAGTGGCGTATATGATTATTGCACATCTTAAAATACTACTTGTTGTGGCATTGGTTCTTAAACGATAGAACATTAAACAACTTTAATGTTAAGTTAAATCTTTTGTCAAGAAAGTTTGAAAGCACGTTAAGTCAAGTCTGTGTAAATGTTATCATCAGTCAGAGCATAGGCCTTCTCGCTAAAATGTGATGGTATGGTCGTTTAGAGTGCCTGTACGACCTATTGGAATTTCTTGAATAATAGCTCGCAACACTTTAAGTAGAAAACTTGTTTAATGTCTGTAAAACTCTGTTATTTGAATATATTATCTTGACCTTATCTTATGCGTAATGGCAAAATTAAATGGATTTTAACGCCATTCAAATATTATATTAGTTTAAGAGATATCAATCATGCCCACCGGCGCGCTGAGCGGATGTCAGAACAACATTATAATATATCTGAATCCTTAATGCGCAGGAGAACACATTAAGGAGTTGGTTATGGATACTTTAGAGTGCGCAATTTTAATTAGCAAAGATGAACACTCGACTGGCGATTTTAAAACACAGATTAGTCAAGTCCGGGCACATGACAAAAAACGAAGATGACTTGTAAGCTGTGACAGGCGACCATAAATATTTACTGGCAACAAACCTGCTTACACGCCGAGTAAAAGTAGTCATGTAGAAGCGAGTCGCGAACTCGCCGGCACCTCCGCGGTAACGCTGGAGCCGCTCTGCGCGGGCGCATGTCGCGTGACGTCACCTTCCTGCCGATGACATGTTTACGAGCCCGCCCGCTCGTTTAGATTCTGCGCCGGCTAATGAGGAGCACAGTGTACGTACATACGCGCAACAGTACAATTTAGAAGTTCACGTAATCAAAGTAGCTCACATAAACATTTCGAAATAATTTTTCGAAAACTTAAGTAAAACAGGTAATTGTTTTTTACAAACATGAAATTGAAATAAAACATGTGTACCGAATAGGATGGGCTAAGAGCAAAATCTAGGCGTTTTAAGCTGTCTAGGAAAATATATGAAATGACTATAACTGAAGAGATGTTGTTATGGGCTCCTAGTAGAGGTTTGTGATCTATGCTGCGCTTTCTTTGTCACTGTTTAGTGTTGTTAATGAACACAAATGTTTTTAAAACAGTATTTGGAATTTGAAAATTACAGGGGTCGTTATCTAGGCATCCAAACGTACCTGTATCATTGATCGTTAATAATATACTGTGTCAGGAGGCCGCTTTCAAGCAATGTAGGCACTAAATAATCGATCGAAAACAACCGAATGTGGCGCGGTACCCCTGTAGTTGCGAGTCAGGGGTCACTCGGCGAAATGATAATATTAAAGCCCCTCTAAATTACTGCTCGAGATACCTAAGCGAATGTGCTTCCAAACTTATCTGAATAAGTGTCAGGGGTTAATTGGAAAACCATTAACCTCAACGCTGAAGAATTAAATAAAAACCATATCAGTATTGGTCACTTATGGTGGAAATGTATGCAAATCTTTAATCGAGTACCCGTTTGTATAAATGTCATGCTAATCCTTGCTGATATATATAGTATATGAAGGTAACAATGTCAGTCTATTTGTTACGTTGCCTCATCTAAACTATTTTTATCATGATGAAATTTGGCACTTTGAAAGTATTCATTGTAAAAATGACGAAAACCTTTATCCTTTGTAAAATTATAGATCCTCTGAGCCACATATAAGTTTCTACAGCGGATGAATTCAATAAGAACGGAGCCGCGGACAAGGGCTAGTCTTAACAAAAGTAAAGATTGGAACGGATTTTTTATGTGTATATTTCATTACTATAGTTCATTGCTCTTGCGTGGTACGCCACTTGCGTGCAAAATTAATAGCGTGAAATATAAATTTGTATTACAAATTAAATTAGATTTTTAGTTCATTTGTAATGTGCACGAACAAGGATCCGTTGGGTGGGCTTGGTGCTCAGATGTCTTCAACTGCTGTTGAGGTTTAAGTTCGTATGTTTAAAAGTGTATAGTTTTAAGGGATCATTTTAGACCAACAGCTACCATACGTTAGTGATGAGAAGATCAAAAATACCTTTTGGTTTCCCATCGGACATTGTTTAACTTTCGTAAACAAAAATTAACGTAAATATTCAGTACTAGCTTCTGCCCGCGGCTTAGCTCGCGGGGTACATCGATAAAACGTAGCCTATATGTTATTCGGGTGTATATGTAACTGACGCATTTATAATATTAGTAGTATGTACTTACAAATTATGTATATGTATGTGACTCGGATAGTTTTTCAGTATTTTAAACTGTTATCACTGAATTCAAGAGCTAGATTTTTTATCTGTCTTAACATTTGTTTATTATTACTTACTTATTAAATCTTAATTAACATATAATCTTAATTACGGATGTAAATCATGTGACATGGTAATGATTGCAGTATAAACAAATGCAACTGTGTAAGCTCCCGTCTCAGCGTCCCAAATCGCTAATTGTGCTTAATCACAATTATCACTGACTGGCTATAAAGCAATGGAGGCGGATTTTATTACTCGCATCGGGGACAATTTAATCTGTGGAAAGTAATCCATGGTCATGTCATGCTTATTTATAGTTGGTTAACAAATACTCCACTGTACATATAGCTTTATATAAGTGCAGCTGTATTTGGTTAAATAACTTTTTAAAGTTAAAGTTAAAGAACTTACCTGTTTCGATAAAGAATGTTTTAGTTATGTGAAAAATACTACGGACTTAAGCTGCCTGTCCACCAGAGCAAAGCGAAGTAGCAAAGCGAGCGGTGTGCGAGTTAAAAATCGGCCAATAGAAAATATCTACTGCAGAGGTTTTATGCAATTCTATTGATGAATTTTTTACTCGCTCTCCGCTCCGCTCCAGTGGACAGACAGCCTTAACCTACCTATCGAACATTATTTTAAAAGCACAGGAACCCAACAATTCAATAGGTAATATAGACAGTTTTAGACTCGATAGTAAACGCAACTAATGCTTGGATTGAACTACAATTTGAATTTCAATTACATGTACTACCGAGTTTCTTATATGTATCTCACCTAATATTAAACATACCTACATTTAAATTTTCTACGTATTTATACAACGCTAAATATAAATATCAAAATCCACATCGCATGACGTTAGCTAATCCGTACAAATGGCCCGTCAATATCAGAGTCAATATTTGCAATAAAAAATTTAATCCTCTGAATGTTAATCTATTCGGCCACCGCTGTTGACCGTTCTCACGCTGATTGACCAAAGATATTAATACTGATTAGCGCGCGTCACCCGCGATGGTGACCGATAGCCGGCTTAATTTCGAGGCTATAAATACGAAGATACTCAATAATGTAGATAAAGCCCATTCTGCCACTGGGCCGGTAGTTAATTACTGGTTTGAACCGCTAGGAAATCAACAGTTACGCGCGTGTGTAAACACCGCGAACGCTCTGACGTCACGCCGCGGGTCTGCGAGTGGGACACATTCGGGAACTCAGTAATGGGTCTGAATATAAAAACTATAAGTTACATAATGGTCTGGGTCTAATAATTTTACAACTAATATACACGGCATACTTGTATGCCGAAGAGCGGTGGTAGCTCAATGGTAAGGACACGCGCCTCTTAACCGAGGAGAGCGGGTTCAAACCTGGATTTTTCAAGTCTATGTACGTATTTATACCACTAGCTCGACGGTGAAGGAAAACATCGTAATGAAACCTGCAAATTCAAACAACTTTGGACTTGTAACCATGATCCAAAAATTGTCTGTTTCCTTTATTTTAGGGTTACGAAGGTCAGATCGGCAGTCGCTTCAATGTAATTATCATACTCGCTAAATCCTGGATCATGGTCTAAGAAGACCCCGTCTTAACACGGGACATAACGCTAGGAATATAAAAATAATACACGGCTTACTTGTAAAAGGAGACTAATTGTATATTGGGTTTGTGATTGTATAGACGATAAACAAGCCCCTTGTCAATAATTTTCCACAATATACCTTCTAGCTTATCCCCGTTCTTAGCTCTTTCTTTAGCTAGAGGTTAAGAAACTGACTGCATTCTGTCTACTCCTTCAGAGATTGCGGGTGTGATACGTATGTATATTGTAAATCCCATCCGAATTCGTTAAAAATATATATTAAATACTTGATTGAAAGCGGCGACGTTTATGATGCCGTAGTATATCGACGTTACAGCTTACATGTTTTATAATTGGCTTACGAGGAACTTAACGAGAACGCACCTGTGTATGAAGCTAGTTCTATTTTATTACTCAGTATTGAGGTCGTCAGTAAATATAAAAAAATGGTGAAAGCCTACATTGTACGCGTCAATGAGTCGAATTTTCACATTTTATTACAATCTTTTAGTTAAGCAACTCAAACTTGAATCAACCAATTATACGAGTATTATGCGTTTAAGTTTAATGGTTCTAATAAAACGCGTATCAAAGCGTTTTATTCGTTTCGATGTAATCATTTAATAGGAGCGTGTACTTCGATAGCGCGTTTTGACTTTACATATTGTCGGTTTGAAAATATCTTATTAGAACACGGACTAGTAAAAAAAGAAGGACTCCGCGCCACTAATTAGACATTGAAGCTCCTCAAGTGCTCGACCTTGACACGCAACTTACGTCACAAATTGACGTAATAAGTTCTGCAAATGACATATATCCGATATCTGGTAGCCTTGTATCTCACTCACACATGCATAAACGTGGCTTCACGCTATAGTATGATAGCGTGGAGTCCGTCTTTTTTTACTAGTCCGTGTATTAGAAGTAGGTTTTGTTCGTTTTATGAGTTATAAAGTGCGTCCCGCCGGGAGGCGCGGCTGTCAGCGACGAGCTCAGCGCCGGGATGTGGTAGTAACTGGACGCTCATTGTGCCCTCTGTGCGACTTGCAGCAAGTACGAATGCATTTCATTCTCGGGTACACGTATGAGTGTCAAAGTTGTGCGTTTCTTACAAGCTACGCAGGGCCGGACCGTGAGTTTAGGGGGCCCTGGGCTAATACTACTCAGGGGCCTACATAATTACTTAGAGTATAAGACGTAGAATTAGGTAAATGTATTGAATAAGTTTGATTAATCGCATGATTCGCAGGGCTGCAAACCGTACGATGTTTAATTTAATAAAATTATGATTTTTTTGCATTATCGTAAATTTTTGACTTTGACTTGATGTAAACTTACACTTACTGCACTTAGCTGGGGGCCCATTGAATCCACGGGGCCCTGGGCTGAAGCCCAAAAAGCCATATGGTGGATCCGGCCCTGAGCCAGCGCGTTGTGGACCTAAAATCGCCTGATTTCACTGCGCTCCTATTCGTTTTATTTATTATCTATACTGTATACTAATATATAACGTTGAAGAGTTTATATGTTTATTCGTTTGCTTGAACGCGCCAATCTCAGAAACTACTGGTCCGAATTGAAAAATTATTACTAACTACTAAATATACGAGAAAGGCTAAAGGCTATATAACATTAACCATAAAGTCGGGTGAAACCGCGAGCACAGCTATGTGGTTAACTATAAATCAAAACACACGTTGTCAAATATACAGAATAAATAAAGTATATTTCAATCAAATAACTATAGAGCTTGTTAATCTATGTATTTCCCTCATAAAATAACAAAGATTAATTATATTCCATATTAGCATATGTTGTTGCAATACTTTTGTTAATTATATTATTCTTTTACATTACTAATGACCAATACCTAAATATAAACCTGTTGTTAATACTACAGAAAATATCGCACTAATGTGTGTAATACAACAGTTTTAAAACCAGATCTCATTTATCTTAAATACGTATTTAATTTTCCAATGACGCGTAAAAATACAGTTTCCGTAAAAGGTAACTTCCTGTCGATATTACCCACACATATTATCATCTGGTGCTGCTAATGACCCCTTAGGGGGTCCAAGTATACGGCATGAGAAATGAGCGGGCCGCGAGTGGAGCATCACCGCAGGACGCGGCTCCGGCGCGCGCGCCGAGCGCGGCCGCGGCCACGTCCGGGGCGCGGTGACTCACCGAGCATCAAACGGCGCTTGTGCTTGGGGAAGATCTCTACCCGCCATCTTGTCTACACCGTTAGATTTTCGACAGTTTATAACAACCCGGCCAATATAGGACAAATATAAAGATTACGACTATCAAACCGCTTTAATGTAATAACTAGACTCAATAAATCTAGAAACGTGGTAAGTAGATCCTGATTAAGAACGATGTCCCGTTCTTATGTTATGGGATGAGGATAGGGAATTTTACTATGGTATCCAACTCCATCCTTCCTCATCGATTTAGAAATGTTAATTTCCATAATAATGTCAATGATTTTATTTATGACTTAGGTAAGGAAAAAAATATATAAAAAAACCTTTTAATATAAAGCTGGCTAACAGTGAAACAAAGTCATAAATAAAACCCGTTTATAAATCAATCCATTTACTTTGTATCTATTATTGATTTAAATCATGTCTATAATGAATTTAGCAAAAGAAACCCATTCATAACAATTCAAAAGAGAATTAATAGGAACATAATATGCAAACGCACCGATAAACAAAGCGATACAAAAGTATCTCGAGTCGCGACATCCTCTTGTGCTTGTAATCTTAATCAGATCAGTGTTTTAAAGCAGTATTTCCATAAATATTTTACAGTAAAGAATTTGAGCAAACGCGTCGGACATGGCTCCGCCTGTCCGCTTGTCGGCCGCGCTGCGCAGGCGCGGACAGGAGTGTCGGACAATTATCTTCACAAAAAAATTCGGCCGCTCGTAAACAACCGACCTTAAGTATCTTCTGATGGTAATGGAGACATGTCCCCTCACAATTCTCCATTTTTATGTAAATTCACCTAATTTTACGACGGATTATCGCGTTTCTCGCGTAAGCCTTTTAATATTCCGATAAAAAATGTCTTGCTGAGAGATTCTTTGCCATATTTTTAATTAATACTGCAAAACCCAAATTAGATTTCGACAAAATAATTTTTACGACGTGGTCGATTAGTTTTTAACTCGCGAAGATTTTTAACCGCTTTAATCGGGTTGTAAGCGCTGTAATTATCATATTAAAAGTAAAGTTTTAGTGGCGGTAACAGTACCCGATAATTTGTTTAAAAGTGATTAATACCGAGCGGGCGGGCGGGCGGCGCGGCGGGTGCGCGCGCGCGCAACTGCTGATAATAATTCGCTGCACATTTTTTGTAAGCCTGTGCTTTATATGGCAAAAATAACACATTTGAATTGAGGCCGGAGATGAAACTGATTACAATAATAAAAGCACTTTAGCGCTCATTTGAATACCTTTCTTGGATATGGATTATATTAATTTTCTTTAATGTCCCATAACTTATGGAAATACCAAATGTTGTATTTTATTTAACTTCCTAATTAGGTACGCTTACGCTGAAATTAGAGATACAACAATGTACCACCAACTCGCCTGCAGGCGAGATTTCAAGTGGGCGACATGTCCTCTAACCCTAAAATTCTGGATTTTGCCAGAAAAAAGTTTAATTTTCACGTTATATTCTATTCGTTTTTCATAATAATGCTTTATTTGGTTAATGATTGGTAGGTATTACTAATTTCCGGTCGCCATCATAATCGGGTCTCTAAACCAGTTACTTTACTGTAACTCCGATAGAACAAACGACACACAAACTGTAGCATCTCTCGAGCAAGGCTTGTTTATAGAGAAAGTCGAACACAATGTAATGTGGCACAGTCTGTTGTACCAATAAATAAAGTATCGAGTGACGCCGCGCGACGGAGCGTACCTCTCTTAATACCCGACCCGATCAATTTACACAAGTATGGTAATCGCTTATAATAAATATGGGATTACAAACATAATAAAGGCCATTAATTAGCCATTTGTGGGGACGGCGCGCGGATAACTGTACAGCTAGCGGTGGTCGAAGCGTGAGCGGGGAGGTCAGGCGGGAGAGCGCGGGGCATGGCAAGGTGGCCTGGGTGAACGATTCACTTTCATATTCGGAAGATATGTATATGGTTGTCTTTTTAGCTGCCGTGATGATTGTTAGGATAAGTTATTCCCATTCGGACATTATTTCTAAACTATACAATTTGATATTTAGTTATATGGAGTAGTGAGTCGGGTAAAGAAACGTCAAAATGTTAAAAATAAACTGCACTTGTCTTTATTGGGTGATAATTTATCGGAAGTCAAAATTTAATCGTCCGTTCAACTGCTAAATTACCAGACACAAGTAAGAAAATGAATTATTTTAAGATGTCTTTGGGAAATTAATCTGATCTTCTCTTCTTGACTTAGCAATCCTCGCTGTCTACACAACCTTAGCCTTTCAAACGGCCAAGTTTGGAAACGACAAGCCTAACCAAATAAATAAGAATCAACTGATGTATTAATAACTAATTATGTTTGATTAGGAGGTATATTTTAATATTTTGTTTGGAATTGGATTTCGGATAGATTTTGACACCGGAATATTTGTAAAACCCAGTTTTAATTCCAATTTGGGAAAACAAGCGGACTACCATCAGCCCATTCGATTATTGTTAAGTGACGGCTCATAAAAAGCTCACATTTATTATGTTTTAAGTTTGTTTCTTAGTTATATACTTACATGTATATATGCAATATCCTCGGTTTAGCATATATCGAGTTTGAATTAAGGGGTAGGAGAGAAAAAGAGTCGAAAGAGAGAATAAGAGTCAAAGATCTATAATCGAAGATCATCATAATCGACTTGGCCATGAACTGATTTGAGTCTATTGTAAATGTAGTAAGTATTATATTATTCATAAATCCAATAGTACACTGAAGCAAAAGCTGTTAAAATTTTCCATTTCAATTTAAAGGAATTTGAAATTGATATAAACATTGATAAATGTATTATATTGAGCTCAAATTCCTCCAAATAGTACAAAATTTTGGATAAGGACGTCAAAAGATTTTTCAATAATTTAGACACATTACGAGTATGTAAGTACCTCGCACACATACCTACTGGTCTCTCGCACGGAGCAAAGTCAGCCGCTCCCCGGACGGATGCGCGACCGAGCTATCGGCGCGATTTATTTCCGCTTGAACTAATTTATTGATCTCCGAGCAGATCTACGACTCCCAGCATCAATGCGACAGGGATATCGACTCGATAACGCTGCGACTGCACACAGACGGCAACAGTTCAACCATATAAGTTCCATCGGAACTCAGATTGAAAATCACAATCATAACATGATTATACTCGACAAGCTCGATGGCGCATTCGGTAGTGATATTTGTATGATGAATACTTGTGTTTGTTCTGTGTCTGGGTGTTAATATAGAATATTTAAGTATATATTTGTAATACCACTGTTGATTCTGATATCCGTAACACAAGTGCTTAAGCTACTTACCTCGGAGTTGGATCAATGTATGTGATGTAGTCTGATATTTATTTATTATTATTTTTTATACTACTTGGAATTTCCGTATCTAAACTACACGTCGTGTGATAAACTGGCCTAGTGATAGTTGTCAGGCGACCGTTCTAACCTGCAATAAACTTAAGCTAACAACTGTTGACAAACACACCTAGGACTAGCCTGTGATGTATTATGTATCTTACAAAATAGAGAAAAATGTTTAAAGACATTTAATTTCAATCAGTTATCGATGAGAGTTTGTACTGTGATGAGCTTTGCAAAAGTCTTACGATGAACTCTCAACTGTGCAAGCGTCGGCTTTGACGTTAAAGGTTCCCCGGGTAGGTTTTGGTAAGTAAAATTGCATTTTACACCGGCCGCAGCGGTAATCGCGCGCAATTCAATTCCTTTGTCCGGCGGACTGCGCGCGCGCAGGGCAGGGGTCGCAAATTGCTTCTGTGTCTAACAGCTGAACATACTCGTTGCCTATATTGCGTTCTCCGTGCGGTCGGGACGTACATACGTATGTATGTGCAAAATGAGTATTTCGTTTTAATATGCATGGTACTTTTTATCTATATCATATTTAGAAACCTTGACAGGCTTTTTAATTAGCTTCTTATCATTTCTGATGGTGCTTCCAAAATCTGGAGCTCTTCTTCCGGTAGAACTTTTAATAGTTTGAACATAAATGATCTTGTAAACATTTTCTAACATCTAAATCGATCAGATGCTATATCGTATCATTTCTTACACGAAACAGTTAATTCCGACGATTTCGTTATTATCAATTACAACATAAATGCTTTGTTGTATTTTCTGAAAAGTGAAAAATCTCACAGAGCCCGAGGCCGGCGCCAGCGATGGCGCGAATGCGCGGTGCAATTTGCAATTCTACTGATGCGCTGCGCTGCAGTGCCAGCCGAAATAGCTGCGGGACGGTAATGGCAAATTGAAACGTTATGAAGATAGCTTTACCGTTTTAATTTGCAGGGAGTAGCAGTAAGTGGAAGTATTAGTTTAAGACCGATTAATATTTATAACAACTGAGACACAAAAAACTGTCTCCTCGCCATTTCCCTGAAGGGTATAAGATAAAAACGGCAAAGCATTATCATTGGGGGTCATTCATATACACGTAGGTATAAATAATAAATAAAGACTACATCACATACATTGATCTGACTCTGAAGTGAGTAGCTTAAGCACTTGTATTACGGATATCAGAATCAACAGTGGTATTACAAACACAGGGCAAACACGAGTATTAATTACACGAATATTTAATGCTGGGGATCGGCGCATGGGGCAGAGTCACTACCGAATGCGCCACCGGGCCGGTCAAAACATATATAGACTTATACCCTCAAAATTGTTGCAATATACGCGTCTTACGCCGTCACCATAGATACAAAAAACTAACGTATTTGTAAAATCATAATGATGGTATATAACCACAATACATGTACTTATATAAACTTGCAGGATACTAAAAATTTTATGTCTTTTTTTTAGTTTTTATTGGTCTCTGCCTGATTGGGTTAACACTGAGACACCTGGACGGGCTGTAACTAAACTTTTACCGCCCTAAAGCTACTGTCACAATAAGTTACTTTTATTGCAGAAAATGTATTTCATTTTGGCGTAAAAATTATATTTTATTCTTAACTTCCACGCAGACGAAGTTGCGGGCAACAACTATGTATTTAATAACATAAACAGTGTGTAAAATTGCGAAAATTACGCAACAGGGCCTTCGCGTTTATGAGCGAAGGTGTGGCTGAGAGCATTCCTGCTTTTAGTGGCTGGGCGCCATCAAACGCCGGAGCCATAACCCGGCTCCGGCGTTTGATGGCGCTCAGGCCCGGCAATGAGCTTCCGCGGTGCTCCTGTGTGGCTAATTGTTTATTAGCGCTTGGTCTCTGTGCGATCGCAGTTGCGTTTAATGTCGAACATCCTCCATTGTCCGATAGGCAGCAGAGCCGTCGTATATTGCTCTTATTGTTGTTGACTTGATGTTTACAGTCGAGAAGAACGCTGTAACTGAATAGAAAGGCTTTAAGAAGTTAATTTTATATAGATACCGAATTGTTTTAGACTTTAACAAACAATAAAAAGGACTTTGACATGCCTTTTTTTTTTGTTACATTAGGCTTCTAACAATGAGTCATTCACAAATGGATTCATTCATTTCTACACGATAGATATTATTTGAAGTATCGTAAAATCAGTTTTAGTCATTACTTCTCCACTCACACGATTACTGTTCTTAACTGTGAGTAAACATTTCATAATTCGCTTGAGATAGGCAATTAAGTAGCAGGGATCATCTAATGGATTCCAATATTTTGCTAATTGACTATATATTTCTGCTAATTGAATATGAATATTGAAAGTATTTATTGAATTTAAATTAAATATGGAAAAAGTTAGGAACTACTCGTTTAGTAAAATAGTCCTTGTATTGCTATAAAATAAGTATAAGAAAATAATTTTTTACACCAATAAACTATTTACAAATCGTATTCAATAAACATTTAAAATTCATTTTGCGGTGTTATCTTATTCAGTACGCTTGTGAAAATCATAAAAAAAGAACTTGAGTATTATACCTACCTCATTCATTAATCAAGTCATATCGCGATTGAAGATTTGATAGAGATATCCGACGATCAACCGACGGCCCAATCTACAGGGTTATGTCGTATCGAGTCCCCAATCATATTATTAAAATGCTGCAATTTTTCAAAGTGCAATTTCCGAAGCCCGACATGTTTGGAAAGCGCGCTCGTGATGCGTCCCGTGGGCGCGCACGCGCACGCGCCGCGCGGTTCGATGGCGCGATGGCGCGATAGCCCGCGATAGCGATACGCGATTTATGGCGATAGCGCGTTAATTACCGCGGGTCGCGCCGTGACGCGCCGCCCGCGACCTATCACGTATTTTCGTCCACAACATCCGCAGCTGAAGGTGCCCCAATTGTTAGATTACGTTAGGTTTTATCGGACAAGATCGATCTGCAATTGACTTGCGTTCAATAGTCCTTTACAAAAGAGCTTTTCAGCAACAAATCCAATTATATAGATAGAAGATATCATATTATAATCCTTAAATGAGCACTTAGTATTAAATTTGTGTTTTGTATACGAATACATACATGGCAAGCATAGTGACTGAATGAGACTTATTATTCACTTTAGGATATCATGCAATCCCTGTATCCCTGTTGTTTTCCTTTTTCTCATTCTATTTTTCTAATAAAAATCTAGAAAAGTATGATTTAGACACACTACGAGTTGTGATTTTACATCACAACACTACACATTTCATAACGTAAAATTATAATCGTTTATTTTACCCAATATCGTAACGACCCCAATATGTTACGATAAACCAGTCTAAATAAAACTACTTATTAAGTGGAATCCGAAAAATCGACTACATCCATTAAGTTTAGTGTCGCCTACACAAGTAATCGCATTAACAATAATATATCAATATAATTAAAGTAGCAGGCGACAGGAATGTGAGCCGTAAAGCCGCCGGTAGCCGATTATTCGAAAATTTCGAGTAAAATTGGAAAGTTCAGATACGAGACCTATTAAAGCATTATTAAGATCAGTATTCTAGTGGACATTTAAGGTCCACTTTAAAATGTTGAGGTATCTCATATAGTTTTCTTTCACACTTCTTTCAAGGTATAGCGTTACACTTGAAGGTTACTTGGGAAGTATATATATGCTGAAATGTTTCTGCACCAAATTTTAATCTCAAATGAGACTTTGCTAGTAGCTTTTAAGGCATTATATGAATAACTCCGAAGTAAAATACCTTTAAAAAAAACAGTTCTTTTTTCGTCTTTATATTGCAAGCTCTATCTAAAAGTAAACTCAAGCTTAAAATATCTTTATTCACGTAGGCCTCAAAAAAGCACTTGTAAATCGTCAAGTAAAACCTACAAAATAGAACAATTTGAATGTACCACCGGTTCGGAAATGTATTATCTACTTGATACAAATACCTTCATCGTTTGCTTGTTACAGCAGGTGATATTATTACCCCAAGAAACTGGAAAGATTACTCAAGTATATTTTGAGTTTCCTCACAGAATAGGGGCGCGGTGCCGATCAGTCCAGGGTTGCGTGCGCGGCGAGCGTCTTCGCGCGCCGCGGCCGACAAATTGGGACGCGACTTACAAATATTGTTATGTAAATCACTACTAATGTAAACCTTTGTAGGGTTAACACCGCATGTAAATCATCGAGATTACTAGTGCGTAATAACGTAATGCATATTCGATCAATATTATTGTGCTCCTACTTTTTATTTTTTATTTTTCGGCTGACTCACATATTTGTCAGTCGTTTTAAGAAGTGTTAAAAACTTAATTTCTAAGGGCTCAAGCCGCGCTTTAATAATATCTCACATACTCATCTGAAATTTTATCACTATACATTTTAATAAAATAATAGTAGCTGTTGGAAGAATGAACAAACAAAAATATTTTTTATCAGCAGCCTATATAACAAACGCTATTGATAAACATAATTGTTCATTTCATTAAAACGCAAGATGAAAGGTGTACCTGTCACCAGACCTCAACTTGTTTAAATCATTAGCTAACTAAACTTCACGCCACTTCCCTAGCAGGGTAGGCAGAGAGAACCGAACGCCATATGGCACGATCCTTACGCACCTCACTCGCCTCTTCAACATTCATGATCCTTTTCATACTCTACGATTTTTATGGCTCCTAACATTATATTATTTGGTGTTATAATCAGGAAATCAAAATAACCTACTCAAATATCATTTTAATCTAATTTCTTTCATCAAAATACTAGGAGAAGACAAGTAGAATGACCCTGGACAGCCCTGGAGAACTTGTAGTGTGTAATAGCTTAATCGGTTTACAGGTGTCGCGGGCTGCGCGCGCGCCGCGTTTGTCATAATTAGCAGGTGTCACAATAATGCACGGCACGCGCTCACACCGATGTGCACTAACTTAGAATTAATGCTTATCCGAAATTTCTTTTTTACATAAAATATTCTATATGGCGGCTACTAACTAGTGGACGATGATTTTTAGTTATAGCGCCAACGGAATGTTCGTGGACATACTGAACATACACCTCCCATGCGAAGGTTACTTCCTTGTACACGGGTACATCCCGGAGGTTTCCAATCAAAGTATGCGGGCAGTGGGGAAAAACATATAAATAACTGTGGATGTGTGTCCAATTTGACTGGTTCCCTATCTAAGGCTTACGAAGGCCAGCCAGTCGCTGTGATGTAATAAATAGCTTTGCTTAATCGAGAATGATAGTTCTAGCGGACTCCAACTAAGCACGAGACGCATCGCTAGAAAGATGATGCGGTTATGAGGATGTCGAAGCCGCGGTGCGGTGTGCGCGCGCGCCTCTGCAGCGCGTCGCAACAAGCGCGGGTCTCACGCCATACGATTTACCGCGGCGTCGCGTGCGCTGAGCCTGCTTCGCCGCCATTCTTCACGCCCGCCGCACGTCATATTATTGGGTCTGGCGCGGCACGCTACCAAAATACTACTTATCTTTACATATATACAAACTATCACGCTTCTTACCTCTTTGGTGATTGCGGTCACCAAAGAGGTTGATAGAGTTTGGACTTTGGGGAGTAAAAGTAGTAAGCTCCTTCAATTACTTTTAACCAAAAATAATAATTATTGGTGCTAGATGAAAAATGTGGTAAAGTAATGATAAAGATGTTGGTCTGGGACTTAAAAAGAATATGCCAACTGTGGTTCTTGCCTAGCATGTCGTAAAAGGCGACTAATGGTATATCGGGTTTTGGGTGTGTGATTGTGTAGGCGACAGGTTAGCCGCTTGTCACTGCTTTTTCACAATTGTCCATCTGACCCAGCCCGGCTTTATTTTTGGCTGAATGTGGTTGAAGGGGCTCGCTGCCCCTTCGACTCTGCCTACCCCTTCGGGGATCGTGGGCGTGATGTTATGTATGTATGTAATGATAAAGTAGTGACTTTAAAAAAGACAACTTTAAAGTAGTGAATAAACAGGTCACTACTTGTAATGTGCCAAATAAACATTTATTCTATTCTATTCTATTCTACTTTATCACCTTTCTTCGTCTTCAGCTATCGTGTCGCCTATACAATCACATACCAATAGTCGCTTGCGTCATATGACGTAAGCTCACAACATTATCTGAAAATTTCCTTATCAGTGATTGTCTGTGATTCAATTTGTCAGGTATCTATAACTAAGGGTTACGAAAGTCAAAGAACTAGTTGCTTTAGGGCGACTTGCAGCATTTTATTTAAATCTGGATTACATTAAATATCATCACCCAATATTTGACCGCGACCGAAAGACGTTAAATCGAGATTTAATGTAATCCAGATTTAAATAAAATGCTGCAAGTTACCCTAATATAAGTATTAACCAGATCGGATAAAATTCAGGATCAAAGTCTAACTAAGGAGACCCCAACTGGGTTTAGGGTATGCCCTGAAACAAGATTATATCATTATCTTTCTAGTGCCACAAGATAGGAAAGATAATGAAAATCCTTATAATCATGTTTATCTCTATAAAATTATCTCAATAAAATAAAAGCGTATTAATAAAGATGTTCTCAGTTCTCAGTCAAGAGGTTAATTTCGATTCCCGATCGGGCCAATTCCGAAGTCGATATTTCTCCATTACTCCCGCGGCGCAGGCACAGCGCATTCGTGCGCCCGCCGTTACTGGGGTCGAACCCGCGCTCCGCGTGACGCGCCCTCCGCCGGCCTGTCATTACTGCTGTTTAATTAATTGTTAACTTTATATGTACGCATTATTAGAGTTGAAGTAGTTGCGGGTCAGCGGTTGTCCTACTCTTACATTATATTTATTACAAATGTACTATTCAATAAATATAAATAAATAAATAATATAAATATCCGACGACATCACATACATTGATCTGACTCCGAGGTAAGTAGCTTAAGCACTAGTGTTACGGATATCAGAATCAACAGTGGTATTAAAAATTGGTAATTAACACTCAGACACAGAACAAACTTAAGTATTCATCACACGAATATTTGTCCTGAGTGGGGATCAAACAACTCTTGGCGCATGGGGCAGGGTCAATACTGAATGCGCCATCGAGCTAGTCAAAATAAGAATTCAATAGAAGTCAAATGTACCTGTCTGCACTCAACATATATCAATGTTTTGTCTACAATTCACCTGGTGGGTGTAATTGTAAAGTATTATGGTACACCCGCCTTGAAAACAAGACTCTTAATGTCGCACCTTTAGTAATATAGGGGCATAATATAAAAAGTAGTTTTTTGGGAAATCGCGTTTCAAGATTCTGCATATCTACATACTTACATCCAATATCCAACTTAAGTGTGAGAGGAGCACGGGTATAGTTAAGTATTTATATTGTTCCTCTTCTCTCTTTGTCACTCTATAATATCCGATAGGCTTAAATTTTAGCGTTTAAAATCACATATTTCCAAAAGTTTGTCTTGAGCCCTTATATTACTAAAGGTGCGATGTGTTTATCAGTCACACAAACCGTGTAGACGGATGCAATAGCCCTTTTGTGTTTAGCGCGATAAACTGGCTGACAAGAAATGCGTGCTCTGAGGCGCTGTTCAATAGGACGAAGTGGTATCTGTTATAGCGGTACGAGATATGTTGAACTAGTCCACTATTGTCCAGTAGTAGTCTACACATGTACATCATCAGCTAGACTTGCTAGCTTTAGGTTGTTCTTAATGTTCTTTAAACATGGGCTTAAATCAAATCGAACGGAACACAAATATTTATATTGACCGAATGGCACATCGGAGAAAATCTTCAAGAGGAAAAAAATATGTGTGTATGTATGTGTGTATGTATATGTCTCTACTTACCAGTCTCTCAACATTGTACTTACCCTTACCTTAGTTGAATGTATATTTTTATTACATATATCTAATAATTTATATAAACGTTATTAAGCATACTTATATCATATACATAGATTGAATCACATTAATACGTGACACTTACGAATCAGCGAACTGCCTCAATTAATCCGGGATATAATAATCTTACATAAGAATAAAACATTTCTTACTCTTTGTTCTTCTTCAACTACCTAGCACTTACAGTTAATTAAGGAAAACCTGTTATTGGCCTTATGATATGTAAATTGCATGAAATTAATCATTTATTATTAACGCTGTTGGTTTTCTAAATAAATAAATAAAAAAATAAATAAAAAAAGGACTTTGATTTCTCTATTCGCTTCGAGTGGACATTCTGAGTCGTTCGAACTGAATGATTAGCACATCTAGCGGAGAGTGCTCTTGTGTCGAAACTATTAAAATGATCGAATAAATATTGATGGTAATTTCAAAAAGTTATCAAAAATCTAACAATATAGCCCAACTGTATTGAGTAGGTAGTAGGTATATCTATCATAATCATCTTCCTAGCGTTATGTCCCGTGTGTAGACGGGGTCCGCTTAGACTATGATTCAGGATTTAGCAAGTCTGGTAATTACATTGAAGCGACTGCTGACCTTCGTAACCCTAAGCTAGGGGAACTAGACAATTTTTGGATCATGGTTACAAATCCAATGTTGTTTGAATTTGCAGGTTTCATAACGATGTTTTCCCTCACCGTCGAGCTAGTGGTATAAATACTTATATAGAATTGAAAAACCCAGAGGTACATGCCGGGGTTTGAACCCGCACTCCTCGGTTAAGAGGTGCGTGTCCTTACCATAGAGCTACGATCGCTCCTTAAATCAAATACCTACATATAATTAAATAGCTTTTAATGATATGTGTTGTTTAAGAGCGGTGGTAGCTCAATGGTAAGGACACGTGCCTCTTAACCGAGGAGTGCGGGTTCAAACCCGGGCATGTACCTCTAGATTTTAAAAAATCTATGTACATATTTATACCACTAGCTCGACGGTGAGGGAAAACATCGTGATGAAACCTGCAAATTCAAACAACTTTGAATTTGTAACCATGATCCAAAAATTGTCTGGTTCCCCTATCTTAGGGTTACGAAGGTCAGATCGGTAGTCGCTTCAATGTAATTACCAGACTCGCTAAATCCTGGATCATGGTCTAAGCGGACCCCGTCTAAGCACGGGACATAACGCTAGGAAGATGATGAATGATATGTGTTGTTTAGACTTTGTATAACTTTTTTTTCTGGGGTTTCTTTCTCTGGATAAATATTTACTTCTTTTCATCACGTTTCGGTTCAGCTGTTGTATCAGTGAAAAACAGACAATAAAACATTTAAAGTGTAAGTATAATTAAAGGAGTTCTCATTCCGTGAACTATGTAGTCGAACAGCGATACGACGTAGGCGGTCGTTTATCAGCGCGTTCAACGTGCGCCCGCGCCGGAACAATGTTCTGCGCGCCGGAACACTGTCGTAACGATACTACGCCGCTAACTATGCGCCCGACAAATGAGCGATGTTCGGCGCCCGCGCATCGCGCATCGCGCGTGTCGCTGGCGATGCGGAAAATTGACTGTAACACGATACGTCTGGATACATTTATCGACTTTTATGATGAGATGATAGAGATCTTCTAATAATATGTTTACTAATTTAAAATAGATTTGTTGAAAATTTTACAGAGACAATTGGAAATGTCACAATGCGCTAAGTTATGAACAGCGGATGTTTTAATAATATTAACTCGGATGCAATCAGATGTTTTGGTGCGCTATGAGGTGGGTGGATATAACTACTTGGAAATTATTCAAACCAATTAATTTGACAAGATTTGGAGAAAATAGAGTGATGGACTGGCTGCTTGTCAGAATAAAAGTAACGTGCACTTGTCGCATTCCTGCCAAATGGTTCAGAAGATATCACTGTACTTGATCGACTCCACAGCTAGCCAGGCTCAGCGAGACCCCCATCTCAACTAGCTTTGTCATTGGGGGTAAGTATGACAGGCTCATTTACATATATGCATCCCTGTGTCAACTCTCACAGACCGCCCATGTCATTGTGATCATCCTTCGCAAGACGTTCCAGCTCGCGTCCGGCCGGGCCCGCCGCCTGCAGCCTCCGGTGCCACTGACACATATTAATAGAATCGGCACATAATTGATACGTCGGCGCAGCGGCCGCGACGGCACGATACACATCGGCGGACGTAAATCTAATTCATTAGTTTAATTAAGTTAATGTTCAGCGCACGGAGCGCCTCCCCTCCCCGCCCCCCACGCCGCCGCCCGCCGCGCACGATCCCCTAGGGTCGCGATTGATCGACATCTTATCGAAACCTGACGTTGGTGAGACTCGGACGGTGAGAGTAAAGAAATGCTCTTTATATCATTAAGTCGAAAGCGCCTGAAACTGAACCGCTCGTGCGAAAACACAAGCGTATGAAGGAAGAACAGAGTAAATGTATGCTTACGATGTAGCAATTTTGCATATTATGTAATTGCTACGACTTACTTATACATAGCGTCTCTTGGATGTCTATCTTGCTGCAACAAGATAGATAAAGATAAAGATAGATTTTTGTTACAGCGGACAGACAGGTTGACGAATGCTACGCTACCTTATTACCGGCCAAGTACATAGTAGGAAGTCAGGAATTACGAAATAAGAATATACATACATATCACCACGCTTGTAATCCCCGAAGGGGTAGGCAGAGGTAAAGGGGCAACTAACCCCTTTAATCATACTCAGCTTTCAGTGAAAAACTAGTGACAAATGGCTAGCTTCTCCTACACAATCACACGCCCACAACCCGACATGCCATTTGTCGCCTTTTACTACATGCTAGGCAAGAAACACAGTTGGCCCATTATTCTGAAGTCCCAGACCAACATGGGTCCGAAATAAGAATTAATGTCGTTATTTTTGTGCTTTCTTGCGCTAATATATGAATTAACTTAACATGGCGTGTTAAATCCTTGTTGCATCATCAAAGTACGGAAATTGTTTCAAGCTACATATTTAATATTAATTTAAGTTGGTGCTATTACTGACGGAGCTTTTCGACAATCGCCGTGTCGCAGCCCTACCCCCAGGCAATTGGGCCGATCTAGGAAAAAAGCCGACAATAAATCTGAGTGCGGCTGCGCTTGATTTCTCCGCGCGGAATGATATAATTGCGTGATTGCTGCGCCGGCGCAGCGCTCATGCCTACCGTTCTTTCGCTCGGAGATCCGTAGCGGAGAGCTATCCGTGGCTCTCAACTGTAAATACACTCGAGCATAGCGCGGCTTGTCGCTCGTGTGGTCTACCACAGAGAGGGATAAAAGTGACGTAAGATATTGCAAGTTACAAATCCAAACCTCCGACGCAGATAGGTAATTGTAGCCCTCGCAGGTTAACTTCCGAAGTACTTGTACGTACGTACAACAGGTATGATGATACATGTTTAATGCACGTAACCCGAAATAATGTAATAATAATTTTATTGAATGATATGTGTTCGGGTTTTGATTGTCAATTAACCTAAGCTCTAGTCTATGAGCTTTATTTATATAAAGAACAATTGTATTTGTTACCAGCTTTTCTTACGAGCGGTGGTAGCTCAATGGTTAGGACACGCGCCTCTTAACCGAGAAGTGTGGGTCCAAACCTGGGCACGTACCTCTGGATTTTTCAAACATATGTACGTATTTATACCACTAGCTCGACGGTGAAGGAAAACATCGTGATGAAACCTGCAAATTCAAACAACTTTGGATTTGTAACCATGATCAAAAATTGTCTGGTTTCCCTATCTTAGGGTTACGAAGGTCAGACCGGCAGTCCCTTCAATTACCAGACTCGCTAAATCCTGGTTCATGGTTTAAGCGGACCCCGTTTAAACACGGGACATAAGGCTAGGAAGATGATGATGACCAGCTTTTCTTACGACATTTGTTATCCAATTTTTTTTTTTTCGGATTAAAATATAGCCTATGTTACTAAGTAATAGTGTAGAATTCGAATGATGAAAGAATTTCTAAATGGATTTAGTAGTTTTTGTTTTTATTCATTACAAACATACAAATCTATCCTCTTTATGTTATCAGTATAGAAGACTGCATGCATGAATTTTGATAAACGGTTTTAATTACATTTATAGCCATCTTCACTTCACAGCGATGAACTAATGAGAGCGAAATATTTCAAATGTCAATTCACACAGTTTTGTGTTGTGTGTCTGAATGTCAGGCAAATCGTTTAGTCCGCGCGAAACGATAAATACTGGGACCTCTGACTTTGTCAATGCGGCTTCGTCTCCATTTATGGATTCCCATTGTTGGTAAGCCCTTGCAATACTTATTTCTAGTTGTTAGCTCTGTCACGCTTGTAGCGAACCCTTTAAAGATAGCTGTGTTTACATTTATCGCCATTTTGTTGAAAATCTTAATCTAGTAATCTGATTTATGTTTTTTTTTATCATGATATTCTGATCAATCCTTAAAAGTATTATTATTGCGGCTAACTCTATCTGCTTGTCACGACTGAATTACATAACCGATTGTAATAATATAGGCGATCTCAGAAAGAGCACCAGCTAGAGTCTCTGCACCAGACCGGCTCCATGCTGGAGGCACGAACTACTAATAACAATCCTAAAACTGTAAATGCGATGTGAGTTTGTTTATTTGTTACACTCTCACGCCTATCTTGTTACCGATTTTGAAAATCTTTCACAAATGGACAACTAACTCGGGCAACAACTAGTCGGGGCCTGAGACGAGACATACCTGAGCTCTGCATTCAACTCGCGCGCTATCTGTACATTGTCATTGAAAAATACAGGCTTTATTTTGTACCTTTATTCTCAAGTGAACGAGAAAAACGTGTTTGTGACCGCGGAGAGCTGCTAGTAAATAATACTTATTACTTTGTGTCATTTATTTATTTTATTTGTTTATTTATTACATAGACTTGTTGGCTTACAGAATGTTATGCAACACATCAACAAGTTCAATTAAGTACAAAATTACATAGCATAATAAATGAAATATTATTCTAATGCCATGTAGGACAGAGTCAGAGACATTAAAGTGAGTTCTAAAACAAATTACAAATAAACGAAAACAAAACAAAACAAACCAAATGACATACAAATTATCTTATGTCATTAAATAAATAAAAATTCAAATAATAAAGAATATAATAAGAAATACATGTTGAGATCATTACAAAAGGTAAAGAAATATAGAATAATAGAGGAAATTTAAATCATAATTATGTCAACGTTCTTAATTAATTTAGTCTGATAGGTAAATCAATATATCAATTCTCAATTCAATTTGAATAGTGTAGTCATATCATTTATGTGCCTTCGAATATTTGTACATTGCAAGATTGCAATGTAAGTAATGTAAATCACTTTGATCGTTTCGCGATGAGTCGCTATGACAGATCCGCAATTGCAGCGCGGTATTCGGCGACGACCCGCCATGCGCGGGCGCAGTCGGTACGATCAATCGCGCGAATTAGCGCTAAGCGAGCGATTACCGCAACGGGAGAGAGTTTAAATTATACGCTCGGAGTGGGATGCAAAGTGAGCTAGATCGTCTATTAGATGATATCTGATGGAACAATGGGCGAATGTCGTGTCTTCAGTTTCTAATGTTCCTAACTGCAGAAGAAATCCAAGATGTGTTCGTGAAAGCGTTTACGACTTCCGGTTATTGATCATTTTTATATCTTAAAATTATTACTTGCGATGCACATTCATTTGAATTTTATATGTCCATAATTAATATATGTCCACATATACACTTTTTCTGATCTTTATGTATGAACTCAAATATTTGTGTTTCAAATTTACACTGGCGTCAATCAGCATTGATGGTGGAAGTAGTGTATTGAAGACACATCGTGACCCATACAGTGATCTAATCAGACTAGTCCAAGAAATACACTTTCCCACACTTTTCTCACGTACGAACGATGTGTCACCACCTGTCATTACAGCGATCAGTCTGATTCTGCGCACGCGCACGGCCGCGGCGGAGAGAACGATGATGACGATGACGGTGACAGTTGCTCGATAGCTTCTCGAAAGGCCACTGTGTCACCTAATGATGGCTATTGATGATTATGCGAGCCAATTTGTACACAAAACTCAAATAACGATTACTGTGGAGTATAAAAGTGAAATAATAATTATACATCGTAGCGTTTAGGACTGTAGTAGTAAAATGAAACATAAAACAAGGTAGAAGCCTATAAAAAACAAACAAAAATTATGTCATTATGTCATAGGTCAAAGTGATGACAACAATTCCCATAAGATCTTATTGCAATAAGTCTATAAAATATATAATCATATATCAAACTATGATTTTAAAACAAGCATTCTCTTTGTTGTAAATAGGTTAACAGACTTTACAACATTTTACCTATATTAGACCACATGCTTAAAAGTTGTTATCGGAATATAAAAGTTACAGATTCAGAAATCCGAAAGCAATGTTTACCGTACTACATAACGTACTACCGCCGCCAAGTACATAATAATGTTCAGTTTACACTGGTATTTTAATGGTTCATTGTTTCGGCTATTGTCCATTTAGTTAATTAAGTTACCAGAAAAACGCGATCACAATCGCACCCTTGACATTTAAGCGTTCCTCCAAAGAGGCACGTCTCACTCCCAGCCTCCCATTAATTAGATTCGGCAGATAAACTGTACACGTTTAATGTTTCTCAAATCCTGCGCCTAATCGAAGCTGTCAATTAGTTATTTTGAGTGCGCGCGCGCCGGGCCCGCCACAGGGCAGTGAGGAACAGCAATAAACTCAAACGCAGCTTTTGACTTTGGCGGTGGCTAAAAACTAACAGATTTCATACAACTAAGAATGTATACAGTA
This sequence comes from Glyphodes perspectalis, assembly GCA_951394215.1. Taxonomy (NCBI): domain Eukaryota; kingdom Metazoa; phylum Arthropoda; class Insecta; order Lepidoptera; family Crambidae; genus Glyphodes; species Glyphodes perspectalis. The sequence goes on from OX596216.1 coordinate 14,251,358, forward strand.
TAGTGATTGTCAATTGCAAGTGACTAAGGTTTTTTTATAATATTTTTGCTAAGCATGTAGGATCGATATGCTGAAATAAAAGAGAAAAGTCATCTGTAAAAAGCTAACGGAACAAGCGCTGGTGTAGCAAAAAGCTTTCTGTATATTTCCCTAGTTAAAAAAATTAAACACTTTAGGTGATTCGAAGCCATTTTTATTATACCCTAAAAGAGGATGAAACGAACTCCCACAACACGCATCCTATTATTATTTGTATTGAAATTCAAAGCAGAGTTGGATCGCTGGCAGCGAGTGAAGTGCGGGCACTTGTGCGCGGGCGCAGCCATCGATCAGCGATCCTCATTAGAGATAGGCGCGATCATCGGCGGATATCTCCGGACAGGGCTTTCGAATTTGTTGCCTGACAATCGGAGATATTAATACTGAGATAAGTGCCCGACGCTGCTAGGATGTCTAACTCGGATTATTGATTAACAATATTAATTAGAGACGGATTTTACAATGTGCAGCGCGTTTAAGGCTTGAGAGGTTGGGCGTGTAGAAGGAGTTCAGCTTTTGAATCATTACTATGGGAGAAGTTCATTGACATAGTACGTTATATAGTTAAAGTTATATTGTAAAAGTTAATACCTCATGTCTCGGTCAAGATCTTAAAAGTGGATCTTAAAATTAAATTTAATATAGGTAATTCCTAGTACTTATCGTAGATTAAGCTATTAACATATTTTTCTTAATACAATCTACTTCAAAGCTTATATAGCGGCACAAACCCCTCTATATGCATGCTCGTATTAAAGGTTGTTCATACGATGGCTAAGATACTCTTAGTACGAAGCTATTTAATATAAGCCCAAAAGAGGACGTAGAAATAAATATTTACCTAATAAGACGACGTGCTACAAGAGCGAAGGTAAAGAACATATCAATCCGCTAGTCCTGATAAGCGCTTACGGCAGCACCGCGCCGCGCCGTGCATTAATTAAGGGCCTAATTAGCGCAGCTCGAGGGCTGACCCGCAGCGGACGATAGCGCGTCCGCGCTGCGTCCGCGCACTGCAGATGCCCTGATTGGGAGCACCTACAACTTAAGCCACATCTCATCTTAAATGTATCCACATAGGTATGTATATACAGACTAGGGGTCGATGAGACTCTATTCCTAGGCCGCCAATGAAATAACAATAATAATATATTTCAATGAAAGTGATTCTTTTAAATGTATGAGACATAGACCTCTATCTGGTCAGGGATTAGGTTCCCTATTTGCACATACGAACTCCAATTAGGGTTTTGATAAAACGTGATGATTAATTTAACATGGAACATACGACACGCCTTGTCAAATATTCATGATAAACACTAAGGGACTTCGATTACATATGGTGTAGTTACAAAAATGGTAGCACGTTTTCAATAGCAAGTCACATTTTGTAGAAAATGTATGTTAGATACCACGGCTTATGTGTGCCCGGACAAATAAGGAAACCTAGCGCCGTCCCCCCGGCCGCCCCATGAAATGGCTGATCGTAACTGGGCGACCTATGACCGGCCTGGGTGCCATCTCACACACGATAAGCAAGAAACGCGTAGAGCTAGAAACTAGATGCAAGTAGGTGAGAAACAAGTTGACTGGCTCGATGGCACATTCGATAGTAATCCTGCCCCATGCGCCAAGAGTTGGGTTCGATCGCCACCCAGGACAAACATTCGTATGATGAATGCTTGTATTTGTTCTGTGTCTAGGTGTTAGTACCTAATATTTGAGTATATATTTGTAATACCACTGTTGTTTCTGATATCCGTAACACAAGTGCTTAAGCTACTAACCTCGGAGTCAGATCAATGTATGTGATGTAGTCTGATATTTATTTATTTATAAACAAGAAATACTTGGTTGTTAAAAGCTTGATAGATTAGACTTGAGACTCGGTTTGAGTATATCTCTTTTGTCATAATTCGAGGCTCAGTCTTTTCACAGTTTATTTTGGCAACACCTGATATTGTTAAGAAGTTTAAATCTCATTACTTGATGATACAGTCGTTTATCTTACTCTCTTTATAAATTTGATATCGAATAAAATAATAATATTTACTATTAGCTATATTTTATATAGCCCAACATATTAGGTATCTAATTACTATTTTTAATATAGCTTTACGTGGACCTGAGAATATATACCACTTTTCTAAATGTCTTTTCTTTATATCTCACCTACAAAATAAATCATTTGTTATAAGTAAATAAATAAATAAAAAATAAATTCTCCAGACTGACACACCAATTCCCTAGTTCCAAACTAAGCTTATGCTTGTACTATGGATACTAGGTGAACGGATAGACATACTTAAATACGTTTATAAACATTCATGACTCGAGTGCAAATGACCATGTTCTTCGCACGAAACATTTGCCCGCCACCCTTGGTTTCGTGGCCAGGGTCTCTGACCACTCGACCAACGGGCCAGTCAAGCTATAAAAAGAAAACTACATTCAAAATAATTACTCCATCGTTGCATCATCGTATACTATGCCCTAATAGATTAACTTTATGTTAATTTGAAGTGATACAAATACGCAAACACGTGTCCTATCGTTAAACAACAATACGCAATGACCCGGGCGGGCCGGGTCACTCGGGGCCGGCCAGGCGCGCGGGGACGCCATTGTCCGGGGATTAGCCGGACGCTCCCCTGGGCACTGCTGCACAAATCGGGCGCTATTCAACCCTTCGGTGATGACCCTTCATTAGGTTTATTTAATTTGTGTATCAAAGCAACAACTGACACTTCGATATACAACACTAGGTTCCAAAATTACGTCATTAAAAAATTAAATGCGATACGTCCATTTTGTTTTGATAATCTTATGAATTATTAGCAGCGCCCCGCGGTTTCACACGCGTAGTTCCCGTTTCCGTGGGAATATGAAGATAAAATATAGCCTATGTTACTTCTTGATAAAGTAGCTTTCTATTGGTGAAAGAATTTTTCAAATCGGTCTAGTAGTTTTTGAGTTTATTCATTAAAAACATACACACACACAAAAATACAAATCTTTCCTATTTATAATATAAGTATATAGTATAGATAATTTGGGGTGATATTTTTATTGCTAATATTTCAATCAAATTGAAAGCTCCCTCTCACACCTCACACGCTTCATAAGTCAGAAACAAAGATTAACAGAAATCCACACAGTCCTATAATATAAGATGTTATAGTTTCCATAATTTTAATTTCCTTCTCGATTTTCCATTTTTGGGCTTAATTCAAATTTTAAATCCATGAATGAATGAAGCCTCGGTGTGCTAGCATCAACAAGCGAAGAAACTTAACAAAAAATCAGCGCAAGCACTTACGCTCAAAGGAGGCACTTAGGACCCCCTGTCTCGGCAAAGTAAGACCTCATGTCTACAATCACTTGCGATTTTTGTGCAAACCGCAAAATACTATGTAATTTATTATTTTAATGATTTAATATGTATTTAGTAAGTATACATTAAAATATAATGTGATTTCATTCGTCGCAATAACAAAATAATCAACAAGCGACGCGACGCGACGACGAACGACGATGAAACTGAAAGCTGAAGAAATGTTAAATTATAACCAAATTATGCATGCGAATGAACAGTAAATTTCTGAAATGGGAAACCGGAAACTGTCATACAAATTAAGGACAGTTGCAGTATTTTGGTGTAAAGCTAATTTAGTTTTAGTTTGAACTACTCTGATTTTCTATTAAACAATATAAACCAATGGCCGTCCCCCACTGGACACTTCACCCTACCGAGATGTTTCCACGTGTCCCTGACATCCGTCACCGCAATGACGTCACTGCGCGGGCGCAGCTGCGCACTGCAACAAAAAACAAAGCTGGGGACTCCTAATGACCGCTATTATCTGAGCATGAATTAAGCTAAACGAAACGCTTTAAATGTCTCCGTATTAATTACCACGTCATGTCCGCTCGGTGCGCTAATACCCGCGTGGGGGGGGGGGGGGGGGACCCTTGCGGTTGCATCGTTTTGTTTTATTAGGGGATCGCTTACACTTGTTCGTGAGTTGCATTTTAAATTATAAATAAATATCAGAGTACATCACATACTTTGTGTTCAGGATATCAGAATCTACAGTGGTATTACAAATATATACTTTAATATTGGATATTAACACCCAGACACAGAACAAACACAATATTCATCACAGGAATGTTTGTCCTGGGTGGGGATTGGGTCTTGGCGCATGTCACTACCGAATGCGCCATCGAGCCAGTCAAAATGATGGACAGATATTATTTAGAATTGGCTGTAAAACTATTTAAGTAGGTAATATTTTTGTGATACTTATTTATAGATCAGAAGAAAATATGCTTTGATTGCTATCGTAGTGCTTTTATATCTTAATTTTTTTTAATTATTATGATGTTAAGTGTTCTACTATGATCATATGTTAAATATCAATACTAATGCCCTAATGTATCAGAAATGTCTCAATTTCGATAACCTATTCAAGTTGAACTTTACCAAGACTATTTGATTGCTACAACCGTCGCCTTCATAAACTTTATCGCTATATGGACTTAAGAAATCCCATTGCACTTCCTTATACCCGTAGAACCTCCTCCCATAAAATATTATCATTGACCTCTCGAAGCACGCCATCATTGCTTATCTCGCCAGTGACGTGTACAACATGGATCACGTCGAAGCCCATAATTAAATTGAAAAATCGTATGTTCGCGCCGACAAATTGGACGGCGCGATAGTGATGAAGCGGCGCGATGGTGCGATGGCGGATGGCGCGATGGTGCGGTGGCGCGATGGAGCGATGCATGGCGCGATGGCGTCCACGCCGATGCGCCGATGGCCTGATAGCGCGCGACAAATGACGACTGATAACTAACTGATTGGAGACGATTAGACGATGAAGAGGCTGCGTCAACGGTGTTCGCTCGAGCTAGGGCAGTTCGATGACTTAGTACGCGGTTAAACATGAGAAGGATAATTATTCCAATCCAAGTATCACATTGTACACGATACACGGTTTGATGATTTAACTACGAGTTTATATACTTACTTAAATCGTAGCTTATCCAGTGATGAGGAATGGAAGCAAATACAGTTAAACTTTGTTATATTTGTTTTTTCCCGTGTCTTTCATTTACAAGAATTTGACAGATTGAGCAATGTGATGTGGTTATAAACAATAGTAGTACCTATTACAATATACAATACTTACACAATTAATATCAAACTCGCCTTCTGTTAACGATAATTCTGTATTGTCTTTGGTTTTAAAATGGGGATAAGCTAACTATTAAAAAAAAACCGAGAGCTTGTATGAAAAGGATTATGAATGTTGAAGAGGCGAATGAGGTGTGTAAGGATCGTGCCATATGGCGTTCGGTTCTCTCTGCCTACCCCGCTAGGAATGTGGCGTGAAGTTTAGTTAGTTAGTTAGTTAGTTTACCTAACTATTAACTGCACTTACTAAAAGCTCACAGAGGAACATCGCAATTTCAAAACGCCGTGCTAGTCACGTGTACGTAAAATCACATGACTACATTTTTCAAATTCCTTTTTAAAAAGGAAAACAGTTCGAGAAAAATCATTTAACTACTTATGGTCGGTCTAAGTTCATTCATAACTTCCAAAGTCGAGCCACAAAAATCCAAACAAACAATCGATGGCACAATTATGTTGTCGGCGCGTCCCCGGTGGCCGCTAATGGCGGGTAATTGCCGGCGGTGCGCGCGCGCAGCGTGGTCGGCGATAACCTGCGCTGTCCTGCTCGATAGGTCTGTGCGCGGGAACAATCGGACTATTACGGAATTACTAATAATGTTGTTAATACTATTAGGTGTAAGTCCATTGTTGTAAAAGCGAAGCGGTTTGGATTCATGTTAGGTATTCCTGTTAATTAGTATATTGTAAAGAACATTTTAATTTGTAAGTAAGTAAAATAAGTGGTCACAATGCGAACAACACGACATTACAGGGACTACATTTCGGGTATTTTAAGCTCACTATACGAGCATAGAAAGGTAGTCATTATTATTCGACAAAGACCTTTAATAAGATTTTATATCTGTGCTTCACATTTGAAGTGAAGTTTCACACGATGAATAAGAAACACTTTGCATTGCGTTGGTCTATAATATATGTAGTTGCATTCCTGTAATTATTTCATGTTACGATGCGATATGCTATTGTGATTTTATCCAATTATAATAAACATGTTATCGAGCAAACACATGTTCAATGTCCGCCGGACCCTATGAGCCGCGCTATCGAATTGATTCGTACAAAAGTTTCTAATTACAGACCACCGCGGTTGATACAATTACGCGCATGCGCACAAGAAAAATTATTGCACCCGCTGACAGAGAGACAGTTCGGTTATTAATGACTGCGCGCGCGCACTCCGAATAATAAGCTAATTTCGGCGTTGTGAAACACTCGCCTCACTTTTAATTAATAAGTACGACATAACCTAGTTCATGATGAATTAACCAATTTTGGTAGCGCGATTTCTCGTAATTATTGCGATGGAAATTAACTAAAACCCGATTTTTAATTATTATTACTCATGCAGTATTAATTATGGTAACGGTAACATAAATTATAAATTAAAAAGTGACACACTGATTAAGAGATAAGCAATAATTTAAATAAATTGCAATTAGCAGATACTACTGAACATTATTTTTATGAACAGGATTGGTGATTACAATATTTTTAAATTTAAGCTCCGCTTAAGATAACCTACTTTTTAATTTATGCATGTGTCATCTACAACATATTATAATGTATACATTAAGAATTGAAATTGAAAAAAAATATCACATTTTACATTAAACCAGCGAATGTTCTAAATAACAATAATAGTAATAGAGGCGGAGGGAAGTGACGCACCATGACGAGCAACAACTCCCGTCCGTGCAGTCAGTCTCCACAGGCTCGTGAGTGGCGAAACCACGGACCCTACCTCCAGGGGGACCATACAGACATGCGCGATACACATTGTCACAAACAGATACACACTCTGCGCTTGCCTTGACCGGCCGGCCAGGGTGGATTTACAAAAGCGGAACCTTTGCTCCAGTTTGGAAGTGTAAAATGTCATAACGCCGGGGGCACTTAACTGTACAAATATCTTGGGCTCATTTCTCCACAACCTCAGCTACTTCCTAGTGTTGCTTCGTTACCGCCCCCATGGTGGCTAGTTAGGGACCCACGTTTTGATTCTACAAGCCGTCACTATCAAAGTCACTATCTGCCAAAACTAAAGCTTATGAGCGATTTTTAAGGCAGATGTCCGGTAATTCACTCCATAGGCCAATATCCTGTTCATAGTAGAACCTCCCTCCATAGCCCCGGTTTTAAGTTTCCTGCATAAGCTGAATGTTGCCTGTGAGTGTATGTTTTACTGCAAATAAGGGCAACCCACGGCCCGTGCTCCATCACAAAAGATCAAAGATCAAACTCTCAAAAGACCTCTTCATGTTGGATCCATGTCCCTATGCAAGCATTAAAGGTCCGAGTTTGTCCCTTGATTGTGTCCAGAGAAATAACAGTGGAAGGGACTATAGAAGGTTACTTTTATACAACAATAAAATTGATTTTTTCATATGCACGATAAAAAATCTGTGACCAATCAAAACTCACATAATCAAAATGGCGCGTGAAAGTCGATAAAACAAAGACCTACCTCCGTCCCAAAACAAACCGCCCTGAAAAAGGAATTCTAGAACGCCAGGTCTTAAAATCTGCACGGGGGCGTTTTAAACAATAGCCCAATATTCCCGGCATTTAACCGAATCACAACAGTATGCACATTGAAAAATCACAATGGCGGGGTAATAATTGTGCGCCGTTGGTCCTTCGAGCCGGATCGAATGCGGCTCAAGATGGCGGCGGTCAAGTGTCGCGTTGCAGGCGGTTGCGGCGCGTGCGCGGCGCGATGGCCGCTATTGTCCGGCCCGATCGCAATCGTTTCGCGCTCAATTTGTTCCGCGATCGTGCAATATCGCAATTAGGTATTGCGCTACTTAATTGGGAGCCCTAGACAATGGAACCCTCCGAGGCGGCGGCGGAACAATGCCCGCCTTTTATTTCGTAGGCAACCTTCCCAGATTCAGAGTACATCACTTATATTAATCTGACTCCGAAGTAAGTAGCTTAAGCACTTGTGTTACGGATATCAGAATCAACAGTGGTATTACAAATATATACTTAAATATTGTATATTAACACCCAGACACAGAACAAACACAAGTATTCATCACACGAATGTTTGTCCTGGGTGGGGATCGAACCCACAACTCTTGGCGCATGCGGCAGGGTCACTACCGAATAAGCCATCGAGCTTGTCAATTGGCTCGTTATTATCTTAATTACATGGTTTTTCATGGAATTCTAAGCCAGTAAATATATTTTAACATTTTTAATAAGTCAAAAATTACATCAGAAAAATATGCTTAATGTATTCAGTTTTCGAAAAGACTGATAAATTGATACTTGAGAGTTTCAGAAACTCTAGATTATTATTATGGCTTTTTTTAATTAATACAAGCTCCATATAAAGCATTTTTAGTCATAAATACTTAAGGTAAAAATCATTAGGAACCTAATTTGAATCATCATAATATCGTCAACATCATTATCATGTGCTGATTATGAAATCAGGATCGACTTAAGCTATGATCCTGAATTGAGTTATTCGCTTTAGATACTCTGGTAATCCTAATATTATATTTCCGAAACCCACCAATAGACCGTTTACTTAAAGGCTCAAATAAATCGTATTGAGACCAAATACGAGCGGGCCGATCGAGTCAGAGGCGATTGATCGCAGCTTAATTTGACAATACGGAAAGGCTGAGTCGAGCCGGGGGTACACAGGTGACGGATGGGAGCCATCGACTCCGACGTGGACAATGGTCGCGTCTAATGGGCGAAAGGTATCGACAGGGTTAGTGGACATGCGGGATCAGACCTAGAAGTACATGCGATAGAAATAATTTGACTTATTTACAACAAATTACCACAAGCCACGTGTGTAGATTTAAAACTGTGATTTTGGAGTCAAATCGAGAACTTGTCGTGGAGTTGGTTTTGTTATTTGAGAAAACATGCTCAATTAATGAAATTCAGGACGGACGTGGCTACCATAGTATCAATGACGCGGAGATTTCAATGAAAAGTGGCCTCAAATAAATAAATAAAAAAAAATGTATACATCATACACAGCCATACATTAGTGATGCAAAGTGCGTTACCACATCTGATACGGGACCCATGTAGAACTAGCTACGCTACTACTACACTAACATGACATTATAAAAGTAGATACATTTATTTATATTGTAGGGTTAAATATAATCCCTATTCTACATCAATTAAAATACCAGCCCGATGTTGGTCTGGGACTTAAAAAAGAATGTGATTGTGTAGGCGACAAGCTAGCCACTTGTCACTACTTTTTCACAATTTTCCATTTAACCCAGTCCAGTTTTGTTTTTGGCAGAATGTGGTTAAAGGGGCCTGCTGCCTCTTTGACTCTGCTTACCCCTTCAGGGATTATGGTCGTGATGTTATTTTATGTTAAAATACCATTTGGGATGAGATGGTTTGTGCCAACTATTGCCTTCTCATTTATTTATAATTACAGTAGTCATGGAAGTAGCAGTAATGGAAGTAGTCCGTTTATTACTAGCAAACTCCTTCCAACATCACATTTACATGCAACCTTTCTGTTAAATTCGTGAAACATTGGTATAATTTTTTTTTAATTATTACATTGCAATCAAAGAAATCCAAAATATGCATAGATAATAATAACGTGAATGAAATGAGTTACAAAACACGTCCGGCTCGCACGTATCAACACAGGTAATCACACTTGCTCATGCTACAATGTTTAATTTGGCTCCGAACCCAATGCTCCGATAAATCTTATTAATCGTTAAGCACATTGTCCGGAACGCTGCTGACTGAACACCCGAGTGGCGATAAATCTCGCATTTATGTTTAATCTCAGATTGACTATTCATACTTAATTATCATTTGTACGGTCAATCTGTACGGTGCAGCTCTGGTCTGTGTCTGACTGAGACTCCTTCCGCACTGTCAATGGCTCTTGGTTCATGGTGTTTATCGACTCATCGTTATCTTGTTCCAGCACATGTGTTCTTTTCTTCCAGACTTAGTAGTCCCGAAAGTACATTAAGATAACTATAGATAGATGTGACCTTTATCACTAATCTGGTTCATCGAAGTATAAATTAACGGCCGTTAAACGGCAGTTGCTTAATGCAAGTCACTAAATCTAAGATTACAACGTATCCTGAATACAAACAAAAGATGAATATCAGAAACTATTAAAAACTTTAACCTGACTCATTGATACATCCAGAAGAATAATGTATAAATATAATTGTATGTATGTTCAAGTGTCCGATGGAACATCGCAGTCTTAATCAACTAAAGTATACGTCCAGCAAAATCTCTGATACTTCGTAACGATTGGAACAGATCTCTGTGAAGCATCCCGGTGGGGCCGGCCCCGCGACTAGCGGTAAACTGGCCGCAAGGAGTATAAATTTAATAGGTAATAATAAACCCGCTGCCTCCTTGTTTATGGCGCGGAATAGAGATTAACTCCCCCCTCCCCCCCCCCCCCCACGCTCCTCGCTACACGCGGAGTAATTAAAATTTCTATTAGACACACATCCGAGGTGCGGCCTAGGGCCCTGGCTATCTACATATTTGACTAGCCACAACAGGATGATGGAATTTGGAACTTTTTTTTACTAAAACCACGCATTAATCATACCTATATAATAAATAGCTTACCCGGCGAACTTCGTTCCACCTAACAGTCAATCAATGTAAGCTATCTTATCTTATAAGTTGGATCAAACTGCACACGGTGTGCAAATTTTATTAAAATCGGTTAAGTAGTTTCGGAGTCCATCGCGGACAAACAACGTGACGCGTAATTTATATATATTAAAATTATTTACAACACTAGTTCATCGTTTGTTTTAGTTCCCGTTAATGTAATTTTTTCTATCATGCGGGAACAAAACTATGAATGAAACGTCTTTGTTAAATATTAGTATTATATTCTTAAGGTATTCATATCTTTATCATAAATGTGTGGTTTATTAAACAAACTGAAAATCTGCAAGATAACTATAATATAGTATTTCTCATTAAAATATCCGAAAGAGGAATTATCGTACCCATAATAGCACCTATGATCATGTCAACTCGATATGTACCGCATCTCAATAACGCTGCGTCCGAAGAAAGCTTTCATTAAACGCTTTTAATTAAAACGTTTAATGAATCGATTCTGTAACGAGCCGATTGTGTGTCTAACGCTTTTTATCGACTCTATATTAACCCGTTATTGCGCGCTACTTGATGTATCAGACCCACTGACGAATAAAATATATTTTATACACAGTCTGCTTTTCAAAAACGACAAAATAATAACAATAATATTATTTAATAATGACAAAAATATGAATATTTCTAGCAAAAAGTTGTATCTGTTAACACACTTATCTCTCTTGAGTTTTGTCAATGAAAAAAAGACTCAAGTTGAGTAGAAAATAAAATTATGATTAAAATGTCCCGGAAGGAGTTTAAAGTTTAACAACTTCAGTTAGTTCCCATAAACAATTTATTACTGTCTGTAGTACATTGCTATAAAAGCTGATAATAATAAAACGTTGGTTATTGAAATCATATAATAATCTGGTTTAAGTTAAATGATAGTAACTCAATTTTCTACATTATAAATGTCAGCTCGCCGTACTGTATAGCGTATTTATACTAATCGTTAAAGTTATTATCTGTTTTCCGTCTCTCGACGTAAGTCGTAAAGGAAAACAATAAGCCTTTTAACTGCTAAAAAATCACTAAAGAATAAAACAATTTTGAAGAACACTAAATATTTAAGAATGATATGGCCCTAAAAAAATACAAAATATACTTTGGTCTAAGAGACCTTATTCACACAATACGTGACCTTTATGAGCACAGAAAGCATAAGGTTAAATTGCCATCAAAGTCTTTTAAAATAAAAGTGTATTCGGAAAATGATTGCCTTCATACAGGCCGTGATGGTCCGCGGCCTCTTTCACACGCCTCCGGGACCGCGACGTGACGATGTGTTAATTAGTTTACTTTCCATTTCCGCTCATGTGTCGTGCTTTAATCAGCTAATCGATTGTTGGCACGCACTGTAACCGATAACTGGTTAAGTGCATGAATTGCTTTCTGGAACAAAGTGATCGAACAGTATCCGTGGGATGGGAGCCATCAATTAAACTACGCGGCAATACTTTACATTTGGCTACCTTTCGCTAGGCACCTACTTTCTTTTTATATCATAATCTCCAATTAAAATCTATAATACCTAATATATAAAGCTGAATAGTGTGTTTATTTGATTGAACGTGCTAATCTCAGAAGCTACTGGTCCGAATTGAAAAAAAATTGTGTTGTATATTTAATTTATCGAGGAAGGCTATATAACATTAACCATAAACGCTGGTGAAACCTTGGGCACAGCTAGTATCTACATAGAATTTTAAGCATACATATATAATTTAGTCAAGTCAAGTGCGTACATCTTGTTTTTGACTAAATTATTGTAATACTGCGGATCAATCAACAGTTATCACCTTCCTAGCGTTCACTAGCCCATAAAATAAAAACGAAACAATAAACATCACGTCCGCAACCTACGAAGAGGTAGGCAGAATCAAAGGGGGCAGCAAACCCCTTTTATTCAGCCAAATATAAAACTGGACTAAGTTAAATAGAAAATTGTAAAAAAGCAGTGACAAGTGGCTGGCTTGTCGCCTACACAATCACACACCCAAAACCCGATATACCATTGGTCGGCCTTTACGACATGCTAGGCAAGGTACACAGTTGCCACATTCTTTTTAAGTCCCAGACCAATATAGGGTGAATAAATGAAGTCGGTAAAAAATTATTGGTATACCTGAGCGGAGATGCAAAAGCACGTTAGTAAGAATTACTCGGATAGCTCGCTCACGCAGATTGCTATTAACCGTCTTTCGCCACTGATAACCAAAAGCTACGAAGAATGCACAGAGACCTGTCAAGTGGCGAGCGCCGCCCACGCACGCCGCTGACAAAACGGTCACACCGACCACCCACTATAGTTTTAGAGTACACTTGGGGGCAAGTTAATGAGGACTTCATTAACTTATTTTTTTGAAACTTTTTTGCAAACTTTCTGGAAAGTTCCACAAAATATTAAGCAAAGGTTTCTCTTTGCCAACCTAAATTGTTTTTCTGGAAGTACGAATCACAAGGTAACCAACTGCAAACAATATAACGTATAAGCTACCCTTTTTGAAAGATAATATTCCCATAAAATATATCTATAATATATTTATTTAAGGTTTTTCCAAAAGATTTTCCATAAACGCTTAAAAATATTAATACAGACATCTGATCATATCTTTCCCATTCATTTGTTAGAAACAGTGCGTAAGAACAAAATGAATCATTGTATTTGTCCACAAGTGTAATTCGTTCCAAAAAGTTGATGGGTTGCGGAAACAACGGTTGTCAAAGTGTGAAATCGACAACAGCGTGATGCGCCGCATCGGGGGCGTGACGGGAGCGTGACGGGAGCGTGACGACTGCGTGACGGCGGCGTGACGGGGGCGTGACGACACGACGCCGCGTTACAATGTAATTAGTCGGATAGGTGTTAATTTGTATTCAAAACACTGTTTGTTTTGATGGTTTACATGCACCGTTCTTCTGTTAATGTGAGAGGCTTGACAAAAAGGACGGCTTCACAAAAACTTACTAATAACTTTTTTTATTAACTGTAAATATAAACTATTAGGCAAACAAGTTTAAAATTACTGTTTATAAACGCACGCATTTACTTAGGAAATTTCATTTAAATAAACCTTTTTTTTTAACTCTTCAAATCTAGAAATAATACTAACGGGACTAACGCAATAACGTTTAGTCCCGTCAGTTAATGCAATTCCTATACATTTGGTATTTACTTAGTACTTCGGAAACATTAAAATGTTTCCTAAGGTGGCATTTAGACATAGTCTAGTCATATAGCAAAATCAATTCAGGCCGAAGCTGATAAGAACTAAAGCATCAACAATGGCTCGTTGCACAACGGCGGCGCGTCCGCAGCGGACGGCGCGGACTAGCCGTATATCATCGGCGCAATTATAATTAAATATTTATAACACACAGCTCCAGATACGCTCACAATTAAATAGTGTTTAGCGTGCCGCGCCGTGGGTAAGCGAGATCAAATGACCGGTGGTCTAAGTTATAAGACGCTGCGGGTTGTGTGTTTTTGTTTCAGTGTGTGTTGTAGGTATGTGCAAGTTTTAACTATCGGCAATATAAAGAAATACTTGTATATCTATATTCTTGTTATAATTATGAGAGTTTGAAAAATGAAAAATTTTATTGGGGACCAAAAAAAATTAAAAATACCTAGGTAGCTAGTTAGGCTTTAACTTATCTAATCGTAGTCTTATTACATTACTCTTTTAACACTGTTCGTCAATTTTTTAGTCATTTATTGAGCAGCATTTTTTTCTGACTCCTGAAATCGCTATTGCTAAAATCGTTAATGAACATTGAAAAGAAAATAATGAAAAAAATTCTATATAAAAAAAAACATTTATAATATCTGTTAGTTAGGATCCTTAAATATCGGCTGATACTGAACAATATTATATTATTTTGTTCGGTGTTTGTTTTGATGAACGTCGCCTATCGCGCGCCGCTCGCGCCGTACGCGCAACCAAAGTTTACAGCCGCAATGTCGTAACATTCGGCCCAATTATACGTATTAAACGGCGCACTTTCTCCGCCTAATAATTGGTTGAGTGCTCCTCCGCGGTAGTTTTCCGCTGCGCGCTGCTGCCGCCACACGAGCCTGCCGGGGAACATTGTTTGGTTTCCTCCAATCAATCTGACTGTAACTGAAAGCGCAGGCGCAGACGTTATCATCTTTACATAATATAGAAGGTTAAGAGCGAGTGAGGTGTCTAAGGACTGTGCCGTATGGCGTTCGGTTTTCTCTGCCTACTCCGCTAGAGAAATGACTAGTTTGAGTTTCTTTTTAATCTTTAAATAGCATTAAACATCTTCACGCACACCATTCCCGAAGTGGTAGACACAATCCATGAGACAGCAAGCTCCTTCACCCACTTTCAGGCAAGAGCCGCCTACGTAAACATGAAAGTGCTGACCCTAGTGGGACAGAAATACTCAATTTTAAAGTACCTAAAGGAAACAGCGTTGTTAAATAAAATTATTATTTTTATCGATTTAGTGTGGCAGATTTCACTTTAAATTTTAAGGCTTGGTGGTGCAGAGTGGAACAATTAAAAATTTAAATTGATCTGGATATGGAAAATTGTGAAAAGTTGCTAGCTCCTAGTTCGTATCCTACACAATCAGAAACCCAACAGCCAATCCACCATAAGTCGCTTTTTAGGATATCCTAGATAGGAACACCGTTGGCACATTCCTTTTGAGTCCAAGACCAACATAATATTATTATCTCATATTAGAAAATCGTCTTGATATACTTTATAAAGTTATTATTTTAAAATTAAAACCTAACTAACGTAAGTAAATATAAAAAATGTTGCCTACAATTTCATACGAAACGCTGCTTCTTATAAAAGTTTTACAATCGGGTTTAAAATACATAGTTGCACCGTTTTCCCGCCACTCCACAGGCGAGGGGTCCTCGTCGCGAGTGCCGTGTCCAGCTCTAATTGTCACGACGGTGCGCAGGCGCAGCCGCAATTAAGCTAACGGCGTCCGGCGACCGCGTAAAACTGCCTCGTTACGGCCCTTGTTTATTCGGCGCGGGAAATGCACACCCATTTAAACTTCCACCTTTGTAAAGGATGTGCGAGGATGGGCATGGGGGAATCGTTGAACTTCAGTAGGACCTCAGTAGTGTAGGATCTCAAAGCGTAGAACCTCATTACTCAGGAGCGTGGGACCTCATTAGTAAAAGACCTCAATTGCGTAGGATTTCAAAGGAAATTATATAATTTCTGAAGTATTCTTCGGAAAATTATACACCGATTAAAATTATAAAATTATTGTGGACCAAAGTTTTTGCCTTTGGGAACATGATAGCACCATAGCAAACCTATCTATTATCTATATAAATATTAGATATCAGATAAATATCAGACTACATCACATACATTGATCTGACTCCGATGTAAGTAGCTTAAGCACTTGTGTTACGGATATCAGAAACAACAGTGGTATTACAAATATATACTTAAATATTAAATATTAACATCCAGACACAGAACAAACACAAGTATTCATCATACAAATATTTGTCCTGGGTGGGGATCGAACCTACAACTCTTGGCGCATGGGGCAGGGTCCCTACCGAATGCGCCCTCGAGCTGGTCTAGATGCCAGTTCCCTGGTGGCTAGGAGCCGAGCGTCATACGAAACTGTATAATATTTCCCACGGCGGGTTCTATGGTAACAAATGTTAGGGACTGTATTTAATTTGCATTTTAAATTACGTTATTTAAGTTTAGATAATAAAGGCACCTATAGAAAATAACAGCCTGTGTAATTATGTACTGCTACTAAGTGTTTAGTGCAGTCAATGGGTCCGCGACTAAACGGCTCTGAGACGTGTTTGCGCTATTCTGTTAGCGGAGCCAATGAATTGTATAGACTTACGGGGCTTTTACTGCCGGGCGCTTTAGATAGCGTAATGAAAACTTATAGCTAATTCGCAAACTATTACTTTTAATGGCTAATTAAGTTGTGTTGTAACTATTAAGTATTGTATTGAAATAATATTATATTGTTATATGCTGTGTACTCAATGTGAAAATGTGTCAGAATGAGATGTTTTCTCACGGTCGAACTTAATTAACTGCATACTTTGTTTATTAGGTTCTTGATATTTTATATTCCATGTTTGATTATCTTGAAATTTACTTTTTGTGTGATATAATGAAATCGGTAATATTCGGTAAATTAAATAAATGATTCGAAAAACTTGTCTACAAAATAATGTAAAACGAACCAATTACTTCAAGTTTGTTCTGTTTTTATTTAATAAATATTTTTTGGGGCAAGACATGAAATTCATCCAAACAACACAAATGAAAAAAAAAAAATCTATCAGCTAATAAATAAGACCGTAAAATGAAACTGATAGTAATAGAAATAAGGGTACCTCCGTTTAAATCGTAAACCGTTTAAGTCGGCTCGTAGTCGTGACAATTAGGACTGGTACCACGTTCTCGGCGGCAGTCGGCGCGTTTCGGCGCAGCTCGGACTCGTTCGGCACGGCTCGGCATGACTCGGCTTCGCTCGGCACAGCTCGGCTACCTCCGCCCGTGTAATTGGCGGCGAGGCGACGTCGCGCGACGTGCGCTTCTCATTAACGCGACACGAGGCGGGTCAAGCCGCGACATACGGTGCGACTGAACATTCACTTGTTTATAAACCATTCGATATTTAAATAAAGAAGCGGTTTTATTCTTCACCACAGCACGGCGATAAGGGTAAAAATGTCAAGCTAGCACATTATTCTTTATTCAAATAACTATCAAAGTGTTATCTGCAATGATACAATTTGTCTGATGCTAGATTAATTTAACTTCAGGTTAGGGAGGCCAGTTGCTTTAATGTAATAACTAAACTTGTTTACAATGGTTCAGGCAGAGCCCGTTGAGAAACAGGACAGAAGGCTAGGAAGATGACAGGACTCTAGAACAACTCAGTATCCAAATTTGAGTAAACGTTTCTTGATTCTTTTGTAATACAACATCAACTCAACATCATATGTGGCTACTACAAGACTTCTCAGTACAGAACAACTTAGTAGAAATAAGCGGAAACAAACAAACGTCCGCCGCTGTTGCCGGCGGCGTGATGGACATTGGCGCGGGCGCAGCGCGATTAGCGGCGGAACAACAATTAATATCCACGTTTGTTGTGCCTTAATGGAGGCGCTACTGCCTCCAACTAGTCATTAGAAAATAGAGACTGTATTGTTACGTCACTTTCACTTTGTATAAAAGTGAACTCGGGTGAAATGTTTGAAGTCTAGTAATTAAATTTCGTCTAACTGTAGTTAAAATTTCAAATAGTATTTAATACATAGCTACGGCAGTTATAGGATATACTCTGATGAAGCTCATTTAGTAGAACTTTTGCAGTTTTTTACAAATATAGCAATGTAGAAAAATGCAATTAAAATCAGCTGTGTATTTATTTATTTATGTTGAAACGATTGAAGCCATAAACCTATTGAAATGATATAAAATAGAAAATGTGTCGAAAAAACAAAAGAGTAGCGACAACGCATTGTCATGTGAACTCACACGTAGCATACATTGTTACACTTTTAAGTATAAAAGCGGATAGTCAAAGTCAAAGTCAAAGTCAAAATATTCTTTATTTATATAGGTTTCAAAGAAACACTTATAAATCGTCAAAAACAGTTGAAAGAGATAAATAGGATTGTCCCGCTGTGTCACCATACATAGGCACCCTACGAGTCCCCGTTAGCAGTACCGATGTTTTATTTGTACTGCTCGCATCGGGTATCAATACCGATCGACGCACGCCACTTGCGCATGCGCCCATCTGACGCATCTGACGCTCGACATACAATGTTGTTCGACTTGTCGGACATTTTAATAAACTAGCCGTGGTGGACTTTCAAAGACAATTGGAATCTAACAGTAGTGTCTTCTCAAATGCCATTTGAATGTAGCTGTAGTACCAAGAACTTTATGAGACGTCCGTTTTGAGAAGTATCTTTGATATTGGACTGGCTTGATGGCGCATTCGGTAGTGACACTGCCCCATGCGCCAAGAGTTGTGGGGCTTGTGGGTTCGATCCCACCCAGGACAAACATACGAATAAAAAATATGATGAATACTGAGTCTGGGTGTTAATATCCAATATTTATTTAAGTATATATTTGTAATACCACTGTTGATTCTGATATCCGTAACAGGAGTGCTTGAGCTACTTACCTCGGAGTCAGATCAATGTATGTTTTTATTGATATCTAAGAAATCTTCCAATCTTAGTTTCTAAGCTTATGAATCAAAATTTTGAAGAGTTACATTAGTTTTATGGTCGAGGACACTCAACTAACATCCAAATCACATAATTACTAGTCAATAACTGAGGTATATATTGCAGCATTTGAAATGAAATGAAATATTTATTGCGAATATAAATTTGTGTACCTACATATTGAGCACGAAAAACATTGCTGTTATATCTCATCATCATCTTCCTACCGTTATGTCCCGTTATGCTTTGATGGGGGTCCGCTTAGATCATGATCCCGGATTTAGCGAGTCTAGTAATTACATTGAAGCGACTGCCGATCTGACCTTCGTAACCCCTATATTATAAATAAAGGGTAACGAAGTTTTGACTGGCTCATTGGTCTAATGGTAGCATGCGCCGCCAAAGGACCAAGGGGTCCCAGGTTCAAATCCCGAGTTGGGCCAAAAAATTGTGGCTGGGTATTTCAATATTGAAATTACTCAGTAACAGCCCGGATTCAGGAAGTTGGCGGTTTAATAACCCCCGTGCCGCGGAGAGCAGGTAAGGCCGTTGGTCCTGCGCCTGACCGCACTCTGGTCATGTCTGGACCATGAATGTGAAGGAATAGAAGGTGCACCTGTGTTAGCGCACACACTTGTGCACTATAATATCTCCTGCGCAGTTGGTTAATCCTCGTTGAGATTGGCTGCCGTAACCGATATCTGTTAGGAGGGCATTATTATAAATAGAGAAACCAGACAAATTTGAATCATAGTTACACATCCATAGTTGTTTGAATGTACAGGTTTCATAACGATGTTTTCCCTCACCATCGAGCTAGTGGTATAATACCGTCCATAGATTTGAAAAGCCCAGGTACGTGCTCAGGTTTGAACCCGCACCCCTCGTTAAGAGGCACGTGTCCTTACCATTGAGCTACCACCGCTCTTTTATTTGATTCACCAAATTTGACAGTTGCAGGTGAACTCACATTTTGCTATTAAACAGAATTTTGTATGAAAAGAATTTGATATTCTGATTTCGATTTTAAATAGAATAAGATATGCCTCCTTTTGCAACCATACAAAGAATATATAACTATAGCTCACGAGCTCATGTTCCATCCCCATCGTCTTATCCATGTAAACCGATGTAATGTCGATATCGTACCGTTCGTACCGGCAGTGCGGTATCGCTATCATCGCGCCCGGTGCTCCGACATACATCAGCGGCGCGATACGCGGGTCATAGTGCGCCGCGAACAACACTAGTGCATCGCTGATCGATCGATAGCGCGGCACGACGCGCGAATAGTGATGTGCACACTGTTGCCGAACTATCTATAGTTTGACTATCGATAGTTAATATCGAAAATCATCTATAATATCTATATCGATATAATATGCGTCAATACTAGTGATAGTACGATAGCTCCGTTAGTACAAATGTTATCGAGACACAGCAATAATTTCAGTAGTATCAATACTGTTGCTATTGCATCAACTATCGATACCTATATAGTGCACTGTCGAAACGGCAACACGAGATGCGCCAACTTAGATAACACTCGAGTTAAAATTCACCATTATTTTCCATTCAACTAGAGTTGGGGATTCGAATACACCATCACTATGCCGGCGCCCGCGCCTGCGCCCGCGCAGCACGCTCGGCGATACCGGTGACTGATGAGATACAGCTCGTAAGCTCTTCAAATAGGATTAGAAAGGCGACTGTTAGGTACGAACGACATTCATGCTTCTGTTAGTATGTTATAATTATTAAGGCAGTTGCCAATGTTCTATAATCTTTTGTAAATACGTATTTAAGTACTATTTTACAAAGGAAAAGTTCTGTCAGTATGGATTTGACATTATTACAGGTTTGCATAGTCATCGCTTCAAAAATAAATATCGCCAATATATAAAACGAGTTCTTGCAATAATGTTAAGTGATTCTGATGAAGTGTACCTGCAATACTTTGCAATACTTTCATACAAAAATTAAAGTCTAAACAAACGCTCTTAAAACCAAGAGATACACCTAAATGCATATCTTTGTCAAGCTATCTTTATTCGCATCGCAAGCACTCCTGTCACTCCGTCACATTCACGTGACGTAACGGATCGTGACACGCTCAACACAAATAATAATTGTTCCACAGTCACAATCAATTACGTTGCGCCAATCACTAATACCAGTATCGGGTGACTAATTTAATGCTATTATGTATCAACAAATGGGAACGTGATATACCACGCTTAATGACTCGTGAATTAAAACTTACGAGAGAGTTCTTTGTATGTGCAAACATTAATATTACACCGCGATATGACCTCGATGGGTTAAGCTCTAATCCGGTTCAATTTTCAATTAACATGTTGTGCAATTTCCTATTTCGTAATCTTCTACATGTTTTAGATAACCAGACATAAAAAGTTACATGGAGAAAAAATATTAGAAGGTATAAATATTTAAATAAATAAATATCCGGTAACGGATATCCGAAACAACAGTGGTATTACAAATATATATTTAAATATTAGATATTAACACCCAGACACAAAACAAACACAAGTATTCATCACACGAATGTTTGTCCTGGGTGGGGATCGAACCCACAACTCCTGGCGCATGGGGCAGGGTCACTACAGAAGGCGCCATCGAGCCAGTTATTTTTGAAGGTATTTAATTAAAGTATCCATAATAATGTTTGTCTATGCAAAATTTCATGATGGTTGGTTGAATAGTTAAGACATTATAGAGTAGTAACAGACAAACAGCCTTTCGCATACAATGCTTAAGCTACATTGGTAAGGTCTGCAGTTAATAAAATTACCTTATTGAACCATAAACAACATTTTCCAGGATTACCTCACAGCTCGTACAAATGGATATATAAAATATTTTTTTGCAGTAGGTAATAATTTATTGCCAGCTAGTCGTGGCTTAGAATGCTCTGAAACCAGACGGACACTGCGCAATATCTGTTTAATTTATTATTAATAATATTCACAGTCCACACTGACGACAAGAAAGATAATTTCATAAAACACGGCAACTTATTAAGATGTTGCAAAGGGCCCATGTAATCTACTAGTACTGTTGCCCAAACTGTGGCTCGAGACCCCTGAGGGTCGTCTTTACTTCCCTTTTCAGAATAGTTGCGGAGACAAATTTGTGTGGTCGTAGGTACATACATTTTGACACGATCGTTGTGAAGTTTCTTTAGACATACAACATATACACATACATATTGTGCCCAGTATGTTTTTTATTATAATTTTCGGCTAAACACGCCTAGTTTAAAATCATCATCATCTTCCTGACTGAATGTCCAGATCCTAGGCGGAAGCCGCTTAGACTATGGTCCTAAATTTAGCAAGTGCATTTATTACGCCAAAACGACTGCCTTCTGACCTTTTTTTTTTTTTTTTTTTTTTTGACGCGGTGAAATGCGTTACGCACGCACCCTACCCGGGGGGGCAGGGTGGAGTGTGGGACTCCCGGGGGACCTTGAGTAAGGGTCCCCTGCTCCGGCCAAGATGGTAGTGGCCGGGGTATACCCACTAAAACACCGCGGCACCCCTCATCGCTGAACGGAGGAGCTATGGGTATTGGCATAGCCTTTACAGCCACGGCTCCTCCAGCGACCGGCCCGCCCTAAACGGCGGGCACCACTTGCCCCCCCCCGTCAGGGGGGGCAGCGGGAATAACCGGGGGTGCCGAGTTATTCCCGCCGGGCGGCGACGGAGACACGTGCAAGGCAGGTGGGGGCGCCCCCGCGCCCACCACCCGCTAGTCTCCGTCAGGAGGGGCGAGACGATCGTAAGCTCGCCTCACACGACCCCTCCTACGCCTTCGGAGCAATGGAGCGGAAGGATCGTCCTCCCGCTCGCGCTCCGCCGCCTCCTTCTGCGAGATGACGTCCTCGCAGAAGGTGACGGTTGCCGCCCAGGCCCCCTCGCTCCGTAGCATGGTCTCCACCACGCGCGGGAGCGAGAGGTTTGGCCCGACCGCTGCGCAGAGCTGGGCGCGCTGGTCGGACCACGACGGGCACGAGATGAGCGTGTGCTCCGTCGTGTCATCCGCTGTGCCGCAATGTGCGCACAGCGGAGACTCTTCCCGTCCTATCCGGTGCAGGTACCTCCGGAAACACCCGTGACCGGACAGTACCTGCACCAAACGATACGTCAAGAAAGACGATGGGGGGCGCTCGAGCCACTGAACGAGAACTGGCCCAAGCGCATTCAGGGTCCGCCTGCCAGAAACGGCCGCGGCAATGTCCCGCGACCATTGACCCATGAGCCCTTGCTGTGCCTCGCGCCGAGCTGCTCCGACCTCAGTCGGGGCAGGACGTGCCCCTTGGGCGCGTTGCTCCACTTGCCACTGGTACACCCTGGCCAGGACCTGGGCTTCAAGTTCCCAGGGTGGGGTCCCAGCCAGGGCGCATGAGGCGGCAAAGCCCACAGTGCGGTAGCAGCGGGCCACCCGTTGTGCTATGGCCCGCTGCGGTCTTCGCAAATTAGCGACATTTTCCCTTTTGTGGAGGGCGTCGCTCCAGACTGGTGCGCCGTATAGCGCCATGCTGCGCAAGATGCCCGCGTAGAGGCGGCGGCACCTGGCTTTAGGCCCCCCCAGGTTGGGGAGGAGCCAGCTGAAGGCATCAGCTGCCTTGAGGATGCGCGATGACAGTCCGCTAAAGTGCGGACCAAACTGCCACCGCGCATCCAACACCAGACCCAAATACTTTATTTGGGTCTTAACTTCGACCCTTACGCCCTGTATAAAGACGTGGGCGTCAGGTGGGGGGCGGCGCTGCCGAGGCCCGTGAAAGTAGATGGCCTCGGTTTTGTTCAGCGCCACCTTCAGGCCCAACAAGGCGATGCGCCGGGCTACTAGGGAGCCCCCCGCGGAAGCGAGCGATGACGCCGCAGCAAAGTTCCTCCCCCGGGCCGTAACGAGGGTGTCGTCTGCATAGCACAGAACATCCATGCCCGGGAGGAGGCTACCCCGCAATAACCAGTCGAACCCGATGTTCCACAGAAGGGGCCCCAAAACAGACCCCTGTGGAACACCGGATTCCACTGCGTGTCGTCGCAGAAGACCCTGCTTGTCGATGAAAACTATCTGACGCTCCTCCAAGTAATCGGCCAACAAGTTGCGCAGATATAGAGGCACCCTATGATGTAGCAGGGCCTCTAAAATTGTCGAATGGGGGATGGAGTTAAAAGCATTGGCTATATCAAATGATATGGCCAGTACTCCATCCCCCTTGTCCCACGAGTCCATCACCCGGTCCTTTAGACGGGAGAGGGCGTCAATAGTGGAGCGTCCTGCTCGAAAGCCAAACTGGTTCCCGCTGAGGTCCGGGCCCGACTCCCGAAGGTGGTGGTTGATCCGGGCAGCCAGGATCCGCTCAAATAACTTACCGACCTCATCCAATAAAATGATGGGCCGGTAAGCGGACGGAGAGTCGGGCGGGCGTCCCTCTTTCTGCAGTAGACACAGCTGTCCCTCCTTCCATGGTTTCGGGAACCTCCCGACCGAAAGACACCGGTCGAAGAGGCCCCGAAACCTTTCTTCCAGTTCGAGGACAGTAAGACCCACTACTTTTGCCGGAACCCCGTCTGGACCGGGGGCGGTCTTTTTTGTGCGAAGGCACTGCGCAGCCGCATCAAATTCCTCTGCTGTGACAGGGGCAACCTCGGGTGTGGACGCGAGCGAGTCCGTCCTCCAACGTGGAGTCATAGTTGGAGGGGAGAAGGTATTCGATCGTGCGGGAAAAAGCGCCCGCACGACCCCGTCCAACAGACTCGGCTCGAGGGTCTCGGTGAGGGGGGGACCAATGGGGCGCAGTTTGTTGCGCGCCGCCCTGTACGGTCTCCCCCACGGGTCATTGTCGAGACCCTCAAGCATTTCTGCTCTGCACCGGTCCTTGGCAGCGCCAATTGCGGCCTTGAGTGCTTGCTTCGCCGCGTTGTATGCGGAATGCAGCCGGTCCTCGTTGTCGGGGTCCCTAATTCGCCGACGTCGACAGCGTTGGTGCGCTCTCCTGGCCGCAACGGACGCGGCACGGAGTTCTGCTAGCTCCTCCGACCACCAGAAAACGGCGCGTCGGGGAGGGGGCCGGCGGGACCGAGGCATGCTAGAGTTGCACACCTCGGTCAAGGACTCGCGCAGTTGTGCGGCGGCAACGTCAACGTCGTCAGCGAGAGGAGGGGCTAGCCAGTCCTGAACAAAGGCTGCCTCCCTCGCCGATTGTCGGTCCAGCTTGGACAGCGCCCAGCGGGGAAAAGATGACCGACCCGAACTGGGCGCTCCAACGGAGCTCTGGGGGGAGACCTCCCACCGAACGTAGCGGTGGTCGGAGAGAGTCTCCCCCAGTTCCACCCTCCAGTTGCCCACACGAGTGGCGAGAGCAGGGGTGGCGAACGAAACGTCCACCACTGATCCACCCTGCTGTCGCACACACGTGTGAGTGGAGCCCCTGTTGAGCAGTGAGAGGCCCATGGTGGTTGCCCAAAGCTGAACGAGCTGGCCTCTGCGGTTGCAAGTCGGGGCTGGATTGCCCCAGGCCACCGACTTGGCGTTCAGGTCTCCACATAGCAGGACACGCCGATGGGGAAGACGACTGATGACCGTCGTTAGGGAGTCTAGGAAGGACTCAAAAGCCGGGAGCGGGCGGCTGGGGGAGAAGTATACGCCGATGATGATCATATCTTTTCCCCACGCCGCCACTACGTACCCTTGCCCCCTCTCGATAAGAGAGAGACGGGGACAGTCCGTGCCGCATCGCGCGATTATGGCCACCAAGCCGTCCCGATCGCCCAGCCAGCTGCTGGGCACTGAGTACGGCTCAGTGACCACCGCCACGTCCACCAACCACTCGGCCATAGCCTGGGACAGCATGTCCTGGGCTGACCGGCAGTGGTTGGTGTTCGCCAATAGAAACTGCCTATGATGGACTCTGGCCATTGTTTGGGGTAGGGGTCACATCCATAGGAGTGGCAGCTGACCGGACCTGAGTTGCCGCCTTACCCTTCTTGGGGGGGGGATTGCACTTCTTCCCCCCCATGACGTGGCCCGCGGGCCGCCCACTTTCCGCACATACCGCGCAGTGCACCTTTTCTGTGCAGGAGGCGGATTTGTGCCCTGCCTTCCCGCACCTAAAACAGAGTTCTGCCCTCTCGGCAGATGAGGGTCAGAGAGCTCTGGTGTGACCAACCCCGTAACATTTATAACATCTCAGAGGTTGGTCCTCCAAGACTTTCACCGACGCCGAGCTGAAGCCGATGAGAAGACGACCGCTATCCATCACCTTCTTGACGGCTGTGATTGGGCAGTGCAGGCGGATAGTGCCTACACCCCCTCTGCCGGTACGGATTTCACCCCCTCTTATTGATTCCGCCGGACAGCCCCCGACGGACGCAATTTTTTCCACAACCTCGGACCTGGTGATGGAATCATCCAAGTCCGAGATGATTATGCCGACGCATTTCTGCGGCCTTGTGATGACCGCAGCGTCGGAGATCGCCTCCTTCAGTTTGGTGGCAAAGAGGTCAGCTAACTCGACGCTCTTTGCCCCCGGAAATTCGAATTTCCGGGCCCCCGTCTGTGTTTGACGGCAACGTGCTGGGCCCAGAGAGCTTGTGTCAACGTTCCCACGAGCCCGCCGAAGGACGGACTCGTAGGTTTCCCCCTTTTCCAATGCCTCGGCGGTCAAGGTGACAACGACCGCCGCTGTTTTTGGGGGGGACAGATTCTTTTTCTTGGCGGAAGCCGAAGAAGAAGTCTTGGATTTGGTGGCCTTCTTCTGGTTGTTCCCAGACGCGGATGATGTTCCGGGAGCAGAGGCGGACAGTGTGGGAGGGGCCGTGGTGGATTCTTTTCCCTTGCCCTTCGCCTTCTTTCTTCTGACAACCGTCGACCACCCCTCATTGGCCGGGGTGGTGGACGGAAGCAGGAGATCTTCCTCCGGCTGGGATGGAGGAGGAGGTCCAGACGGGGTTGCCACCGGTTTGGGTTTCGGGGCAGGCCGTGGTGTTTTGGCCTTGGGTGGATTTGGGACCTTGAAGGATCCCTCGAGCCTCTCCAGGACGACCACGGGTTCTCGGCGGTCCGCAGCGAGTGGCGGACGGAGGTTCTTCTTGGGCAAGAGCCTGTCCTCAATGCCCGCGAGGCAGGCCCGTGTGAAGGCCCGCTCTTCTGCTCTCATCTTAGAGAGCAGCTCTTCTACCTCCTGCGAAGAGTAAGTAGCAGGAGTAGAGAGGGCGGCTGGTGCGGCTGTGGCAGGTGGCGGCGGGCCGCCGGTATCCATCCTGGAGGGCAGAACCTCCCTGTTTCCGCCTTGGAAAGTGGTCTTCATTTCTGCCACTTCCTTGCGGAGCGAATCCAACTCTTGCTGCAGGCGGTTGTTTGTTGCCTGCAGCCTCTTTGTCTCGTCCGAGACCGAGCGTTTGATGAGCTCGGACATAGCCGACTTAAGGCTATGGGCACGCTCCTTAAAACCTTTTTGGAACGTGCCCTTGATATTACTGCACTTGGACGCCATACGAGAGATCTCGTCGGCGTCCTCCTCAACAACCTTCTCGATCTCCTCGACCGAGAGCTCTTCGAATCTGTTGCCTATGGCAACACCATAGCCAGATCGCGTGCGTGCAGCTCTGGTTTCCTTGTCCCTGGCCAAGATTTGCTGCTCCAGCTCCAGCTGGATCTGCTCTTTCTGGGCAGCATTCAGCTGGCGTTGCGCCTCTGCCTTTCCCACGTAGTGGCCCGTGGTGGCCGGGCGCCCGGCCTTCTTTTTGGGCTTCGACTTCGACGTCGCCGAATCGCAGCTAGACGACCCCGTTTTCTTAGTGACGGTTCGCTTGCGTGCCGCCTTCAAAAATTTTGACCGCGTTGGCGCGGTACACACGTCAGACATTTGAGTATCGGTGAGTGTGTCAGACTCACGCTCTGACCCACTGACATCACCGGCGCGGGAGAAAAAGCTCCCACTAGCCGCCGAAGACGGGCGGCTGTCCACAACTGCACTGGATAGTGCACAACCGGGCGCGCTACTGCCCTCAACACCCACAGCGGCGTCAAACTCCTCACAATCGTCATGGTTTTTGTTTGTTTTAAAAAGGTAACTCATATTTGGACCCACGAGAATAACGGTTGTATTCGGACCACCTGGACAGAGCCGAATATCCAGGCTACCCTACTACACCATGGGGGCGGGAAGTCCCATGGGTTGGACCGCTAGGTGACAGGCTCTATCCCGTCCTGCCTCCTCCAACCCGAAGGAAGGAGGCGCCGGTGCCGCGAGTCGCAACACCGGACCTTAGGGAATTTTTTATTGAGGTTGTCTCCTCTTGACCCGGCCAATTAAGGCAGGGTCACTACCTCTACCCCGAGCCGCGAGACGTGATCCACGACACCCGGGAGTAGAGGCAGCTTGCCCGACGGTGACCGAAGTCTGCCCGCTACCCACGACGACCGTGGAATAGCGGGCCCGCCGAGCCGCGGACACCTCCGCCCAACAAATCGCCGCAATGCAGCGACGCACGACGCAGTCGCAAAACCGCGACACCACAAACGCCGCAGGAAAGGCGGCGGGAAAAGATAGAAAGAACAAAGTAACGAAGAGTAGAAGAGAAAGAAAGAAAGAAGAGCCCCAAAGATACCCCCCCAGTGTGTCAGGTCATTGCCGTCGACTGGCAAAATCCCAAAGGACTTTACCAGCCGCCGTTGCCCGGGGTAAACCTGGCCCGACTGCTTGCCCTTCCCTCCCAATCCCCAAAAGGAGATTGTGAGGGACCGACAAACAGCCAGACGCACGAGGAGGTTTCCTGACCCGATACCCCTGCCTTCTGACCTCCGTTATCTTAGGCAAGAGGCGCAATGGAACATTTTTACACTTATTTATGTGAATATGCTGATTTACTATCCTTTCCTGGTAGGGATATGTATACTGAAAGATTGGGAAACGCTGCAATACAGGACTAGCAGAATTAACATACTGGATGCTGCGCTAAACCCGTCGCGAGTGGAGCTCGTAAATACGCGGCTGTCATGTATGATGCCTTAATAAGTGCCTTAGTAAGCCGGTAAGTGAGCATTTCTCAGGGAAATTAAGCAACTAGGTGATATTAAGGTTTCGCAACCGCTGGCCTGATCCTGATTTTGCATACTAATTTATAAAGTAGATGTGCGGTTACGGCGGTGTAATCTGTTGGATAATTATACTAAACGCTGATCCACGGATGTGTTGTAGATTTTTTATGTTTATTTTGTACGCAAAAGTGTGAGATTTGTCTTAAATCAAAGATTAAATGGTTAAAGGCAATAGGGAAAACTATATATCTAAAATAAGCAACAAATATAATTAATAAAATCGTTTCCGTTTTGTACTGCCAACGCAATAAGCTACATATAATTGTAGAAAAAAACAGTGTTACCTTTAATAGGCAAAAAGAAAAAGCGACGATGAGTGGAGCGCATTGTTTAACAGCGTTTACGTGTAGCTCCGGGGTGGAGCGCGCCACGCACGGCGCGCGCGCACGCGACGCGCCCCCGGCGCCCGCGCATTATCGTGTCACTGCGCAGTGCGCACAGAACACAATGTAGCGGCGTTTACACGCTCGGTGGAGCCAAGTTTGTGATTCATTTATAAATATTACCTTTAAGTAATTCTTGCAAATAACATATTAATGAGATCGGCCGCGGTAATGTAAGTTCTGAAGGGTGCCTGCGGATTCTGATGAATTTATTAATGCATAAATTATAATTTAACTAACTAAACTTCACGCCACTTCCCTAGCGGGGTAGGCAGAGAGAACCGAACGCCATATAGCACGATCCTTACATACCTCACTCGCCTCTTCAACATTCATAATCCTTTTCATACAAGCTCTACGGTTTTTATGACTCCTAACATCACCTTCTTTTAATGCTTCGAGTACCGAGATTCCAGACACAATTGATTTTCAATTGTTATGGACCGGATATCGCGACGACCGGGACGTCAAAGGTTAATACACGACTAATCTGGTCGTGGTAGGTGAGCCTGGGCCTTTCGCGGCTCCTATATCCTTCCACTTTCGCATTGTATATCTGTTTAGTCAATCTTTCGGCATCCATTCTTTCCACATGTCCGAACCACTGGAGCATGCCTCTTCTTATCTTGACTCCGATGCTGTCTTTCAGACCAACTCTCTTTCTTACATCATCATTCCGAACGCAGTCTGTGAGCGATACACCGCAGATTTTCCGCAGCGCACGCATCTCGACCGCGTTTATTCTACTTTCATGCTCTTTCTGCCATACCCAACTCTCGCTTCCATATGTTAGCGTAGGAATCAGCACCGCATTGTGTATGGCGAGCTGGGCCTTCTGGCTTAAGATTTTGCTGCCTAAAAGTTTTCCTAACGCTCCATTCACCCTACTCCCTGCATTCACTCTTCTTTCTATATCGGCGGAGTACCTTCCATCTCTACTAAATGCAGATCCTAGATATACAATTTCATTCACCTATTCCAGAACTACATCGTCAACCGTTATCCCTGTATCCGTTCTGGTTTATAATTTAAAGTAGGAAATATTTATTTGCATTACACGATATGGTAAGATTGAACAGGCTTTTTAATATTGTGTCATTGGAGTTAAGTTGCGATGATTTTCTCCATAATCGGTGGAAATATATAGAAGTGGTGGTGAAATACATAAGTCATAATCAAATTACTTTTATAATACATACATACACAACATCACGCCCATAATCCCCGAAGGGGTAGGCAGAGTCAAAGGGGCAGCATGCCCCTTCGACCACATTCAGCCAAAAATAAAGCCGGGCTGGGTTAGATGGAAAATTGTGAAAAAGCAGTGACAAGCGGCTAACCTGTCTACACAATCACACACCCAAAACCCGTAATACCATTAGTCGCCTTTTACAACATGCTAGACAAGAACCACAGTTGGCACATTCTTTTTTTTTTGTCCCAGATCAACATGGGCCAAGTCCCAGACCAACATGGGACAAAACATACTTTCATAATGTGTGACAAAATACGCACTTAACCTTATTTTATTTCAGTGATGGTCTAATACAGAGCCCTGTTTTAACTCAATGTTAATTAAATAATTAAAAACTATTAGGTCATATCCACATGGTTCCCCCATGTACTCAGTAAGATGTCTTTTAAGACAACTATGAAATTGACTTTTCTAAATCGATCTTCATGTTTTAGAGGATTTATCACGTCAGTCTCAAAGTGTAAAAGAAAGTAATAGTTGATGAGATTGATGAGAATTGTGTAATCAATGGAGTGTTATTAATCTCTTCAGCTTTCTTACAACTTGGCCTTTGTTTACAGTAATAGTTTGATGGAATTTCTATTTGCTCAACCAAAAAAGTTTAATAAACAGCCGATGGTCCGCATCACTCGCTCTCGTGAGCTGTCACGGCGAAAATGGCGTGTAATAAACACGGAACGTATCAATCGGCGCCCGCGCAGGCGATGCGCCGGCGGTTATGAGCCTGTGATTAATGACTATGGGAGTGTTAGACAGGCAGACACAGTGCACTATTCTATGCATATAGTAAATCTAACTCCATGGGAATAGCAAACAGACCGTATAAGATAATCTGATGTAGTTTCAACAAATAGTTAAATGTGATTTTCTTAATTTCTTTAAAATATCCTTATTATTAAGCGAAGGGTGTAAATTTTATTATTTCTATAAATATTATTGCTTTATTTAGATCCTTATATTGGACTCAAAAAGTCGAAGATTTATCACATATTACTCCAATCATCCCAACAAAAATGCGGTGGTAGCTCAATGGTAAGAATACGCTCCTTATAACCGAGGAGTGCGGGTTCAAACCCGAGCACGTACGTACCTCTAGATTTTTCAAATCCATGTACGTATTTATACCACTAGCTCGGCGGTGAGGGAAAACATCGTGATGAAACCTGCAAATTCAAACAACTTTGGTTTTGTAACCATGATCCTAAAAATGTTGAATCCCCATCTTAGGGTTACGAAGGTCAGATCGGCAGTCTCTTTAATGTAATCACCAGACTCGTTAAATCCTGGATCATGGTCTAAGCGGACCCTGACTAAGCACGGGATATAATGCTAGGAGGATGATGATGATGACTCTAATCTCAAGTTTATTTTGAGCTTTAAGTTATTAAAGGAGCTTTCGGTCGTGGACTTTCCCCCCCCATTGGGGGTTTGCGGAAGTGATAATAGATTGTATAGTATGTCGTAGTTTGAGTGTTGTCTGCTGCACTCGCTGGACTAACTGTGGCCCGGCAAATACACATCGTGTCCATTGATTAATTTGATTGGCACTATACGCCCCAGCGCCCCACAGTCCGCCCCGGCCCCGAGCACAACCCGGGCCCCCGCCCCGCGCCCCCACCCCGCCGGGGTTACATTTAATTAACCCGCGGCTTTGTTCGCGCGTTATTAATGGTTCTCACTGTGATTCGATTCAATGTGCTTCAACAAGGCATGTTTGTCTATGGATCATTATTTTCTGGTCTAGATATTTTTATTTAGGTTTTTTTAAATGTGCAATTTATACACTTTATTGGATGATGTCCCGCTGAGACTGTCTGGGTGGGCTGGCGTCAGATACTACTGTCGGAATTCTAAATGGTATTCCATTGATCAACAAATATCAACTTTTTGCTACTTTATTTAATTTTGAGTAAAATTAGTTCCTTCCCCGAAAAACAAACCAGGATAAGGGAATTATCTTAAAGGCCGTTCTTTTAATGTCGCAAGCGTAATTAAATCGTGAGATAGAATAATATATTTGAGCTGTTGTTAGGACCAAAAAAATGTCAAAAAATTATGAAGCCAGGCAACCTAATATGAGAGAATATACATAAACAGATCTATGGCTCTTTGTTTGTAGAAAAAGGTAATAAAAACCCCATTTAAAGAAATGACTCCTAATTATTTCGGTATACCAAGATTCACTTAAGCGCATACCATTATCCTATTCACGACACTAGCGGTATTTTTTACAAACAGTGATCATCCCCATTCAGCCGAAAGGCAGGCACAATGCGTGCGCCGGCGCAGCGTTTGACAGCCGCCCCCGCGCTGTCAGTTTGACAAGCGGGCGGCATCCGTCATCGGTGTCGCGAGCATTATGCGCGGATTATGCCCGAACTGACGCCATTCAGATGGGCGGATTGTGTGAGAGCAGATGGATGCGCACAAAGACGTTTTGTGGGGGGCGATTAGTCTCCCGCGCATTAGAAAAGCGGACAAAGAGAACCACTTAAGGAGTGGTCTATTTGTTTTAGCCTACTTTTTAGTTCTCTTTATGTCTAATGATAATTGTGGACATTGAATACATGATATGGTAAACTCATTGACATTTCTTTTGTTTACCATCGCTCCGATTACAATAATGATGGGGGGCGAGACGAACCATATCGAAGAATACATACTAAAATGCTTCTTTACCTTGTTTATTGGAAGCGGTCAATACGTTGGCGCTTACTGTCACGTAATCGCAAGTAATCATCGGCGCCCCTTAATAATTGACTGGACTCTATTACTATTAAAACTTTTGCATTACATTATGCTTAAAATTGCCACTGATAGGATTCTAACGCCATCCTTATGTTAATTGTTGAGTTTAGAAGTATCCAATTAATGAAGAGGTCTAATTTATTTATACTTATATTACGAGATCTGGGAAAAGGGCAAGAAGATCCACCATAGATGTAATAAATATATTGTTTCAGAATTCAATGCGCATATCACCGAGCCCTACCGTCCACACATAAGTGGCCTATGAATTCAGCTACCGTATTTTACCAACGGTAGATAATTTAAATATGTCCCCGCATCGCGTATCGCCCATCGCCTTCATGCATACGCAGCGGTGCGCAGGCGCAGCAGGCGCCTTATCGCGCGCCGCCCATTGTTCCTGCGAGCTAGTGCTGCTGCTACGAGCCCGAGCTGAGATTATTTCAGCCCGCTTACGATATACTGAAAATATGCTATGGATACAAGGTAATGGATAGACATAGTAGAATGCGTTTTATAAACATCCATGACTCGAGTACAAATTCCCATGCCGATGGGCATGAAACATTTGCCCCTAGTGGGATTCGAACCTGCCACCCTTAGTTTCGTGGCCAGGGTCTCTGACACTGACAGCCCCTATGCAGAGGCTGTATGATGGCGGAAGAAACACTAACTCACGTTCTCTTACACTGTAGCAGCGGAGTGACACAAGGGCACGGCTTATAGGCAACCCTCCTTCGATGGAGGCTGCACTCAAACGTCCCAAAAATCTGATTGCCTTCTGGACGGAGCTAAAGTGGTTTGAATGATCGCTGTAGTGGTAGTGACCATTTACGCACAATGGCCTACTTACGTACGAGGCTAAGTGCGGAAAACAAATGCCCAACTAACTAACTATCAGGGTCTCTGACCACTCTACCAATAGGCCTATCAACTGTAACTGGCTTTTACATTCTTTATTTACTACCAGCCTGCTTTAGGACAAGCCTTCGGTTTTTTCTTTACACTACTCATCATCTTTCTAGCTTTATGTTCCGTGCTTTGTTGGGCTCCGCTTATCAAGGCTTTACCGAATCTGGTAATTACATTGAAGCGACAATCTGACCGTCGTAATCCTTAGATAGGGGAAGCTGATAAATTAGATCCTGATTACATAGATCCATAGATATATAAGATGCGCCGGTTTCATCACGATGTTGTCCCGTGAGGTGACGTCGAGCAAGTAAAATCCATTGGTACGGGCGCAATTTTGAATCAGTACACCCCGGAAATGAGGCGCTTGTCATAAAACAAGAAAACAGGACAAAGCGAATGAAACGCAGTTGATATTTCGAGAGGTGCAGCGGTTCCCACGAATGCGTATGCAATTGGCAGCAGCGCGAGAGTTCTGCGGGCGGAATGCGCGCGCGCACGCTATTACGCGCGGTAATGAGATAACTGCGCGGCTAATTGCGCCCGCGCCTCGCGCATGCAACATGTAACGTGGACTGTTTTAGGGTTTAGGTACTGCACAGAATACCTAAATGCTCCAGGGCATACACTTTGTAAGGACTATAAAATAACGTGTATGCCATAAGGTACCGGTGAAAAAAAATCGTTGAGACCGACACAAAACTCGGCTCAAAACTATTATGTGTCGAGCCTCATAGGATCTTACCGAATTACCGATTTTAGAATCGATTACTTGTCTTACGATCGGAATTATTTAACAATGTATGTGTTTTATCTACGCTTCCTTCGTGTGGTTTATTCACGTAGCAATAAACTTTGACCATGATCCTAGATTTGACCCAACACTGTCATGAATATGGCCGTTAAAAATATCTACAAGATTTTTTTGCTCAGCTTATAAAAACAACAGTTATCTTTTACGCACTCTGACTTAAATCAATCAATTATAATTGATCTGAGCCACAAAGGTTCCGTTACACCGACTAAGGTTCATCCGCAAGCAGTAACATCGGCATCACATTAAATAAGCGCATGCGAACATCTGTATCCGCCGTATCCTTCCCGCAAAAAGGCGCAGGAGGCGCGGGAACGGCGCAGCGCACGTTTTTGCGCACTTCAATTCATAACTGTTAGACGCTGAGAGCCCGCGCATGTTCGCATCTGCAGCGAGAAATGCCTGGGACCTGGCGAGGAAATGGAGGAATGTGTTTGCAACATTGTTTGCTTAAGCGATACGTGATCAGTGTTGTTTTTCTTGATAAAATCTATAACCTTTCTTTGTGGCCTTATCAGACTGAAAATGTTATTAGCATTGATTTCTTATTCGATCCCTCATTTTCACTCTGAGCTTCTCAGAGCAGAGGTCCTCTTGGAGCTGTCATCACTACTGCATTTATCTTACCGTTTTCCTTTACCATTATATTTATTCACTTTTATTAAATAGGATATCACAAAATGACAAAATATATATCGAAACTTTAATTATTCTTAAAATATTAAACAGCTTTGATGAAATCATAACAAGTGAAACCAGTAAAAGTTAAGTAGAAGAAAACCAATCTGACCAGAAATAAATTATTTCCCTATTCGTGAGTTCTTAAGACATACAGATTTCAAAACTTATAAGCCTAAGCACTTACGGTAACGAGGTCAACGCCTATCTTTCCTTCGAAACTGCATCGATTAAGTACAGTGGTTTTGCACCTTCGGGACTGCGCAGAAACTTAGTGGAAATAATAAAAAGCGCACGGGACAGTCGCGGCGCTCGCGGGTGTAAATTGCGCTAAGAGGCGCGATAGCTGCGCGAGCGCATACTTTACGCGCCGTATCGCCCCATCGCCTATACGGCGCTCGTAAAAGTGCAAATGGTTAAAATGCGATGTTTTCATACTAGACGAAGGATGTACTTATGCAACATATAGTTAGAGCACAACAAGTGTGTTTTGTCTCTATTCCAAAATCAGGTCTTCCAAATGACATTAGTTGCTTGTTGAATGCAAGACTCATTTTGACTGTATTTTGTCATGACCAAGCGTGTTGTTGATGTTCCATCATCTCATCTCAGGAGCTACTATTTACTCTAATTGTTGTTTTAACTCAGGATATTTTATTAGCTCACTAAGTATATAATATTGCTTGATGCTATCATCAAATAAGTCATAAATGTATTTAAGCTCATTAATCGATGCTATTATTTTTAAATCTCACCACACATATTCATTTGATAAAATTTTCCTCAATTATAGCGCGTAGTCATTAAATAAAGCACTAAATGTAGATCAACAAAACGTGTGTTGACGCCGCGGCGGCCGCGACCCGGCGCCCGCGCATGCATAATGTATCGCCTTACATTCGCGCGACGCATATCTCACCCGCCCAATGCGCCCGTAATTATACGCCATTGGGTATAGTAGCCGAGGTCAAATGTTTGAAGAGCGGCGGATTAGCCATGTAGCTGGAGAAGTGAATGCTACGGGCTTCGCGCTTTGAAGTCCCCACGTCGCTATTGCAAAGGTAGACCTCCTAGACCCCCTAGATCCCCTAGACTCAAGAGGATCTAGGGTTCCACCTTTGCAAACAACCCTTAGACCCGTAGGTTTTCTCTAGGGCCTAGAGAAGATGATCTAATGATTCAAGATATTTCTTGGAAGAAAGGGCTCTTCGAAAAGTGTTGTCGCGCTAACTTGTTCCGGCACGACCTTTAATTATGACCTCTATACAGCCGAAACAAACGTAAACTGAACGATCTCTCAGTGAATAGTCCATAGCAGAAAAATCATGTCGTCACAACACTCATGCGAAACATTCAGTAAATACTAAACCGCCCTGATGGAGATCAGAAACTGAGCATGTTTGAGAACTGCTAAGAGATGCCAATACGCGCTAGCTTTGTAATGACCTCCCAAGAGTAATACCTTTATCAAGAGTAAAACCTTTTCTTCAGTTCATCAAAAATGGTTAAAGGAGGTGTAATAACTGTCCTTAAGCTATGATCAGACTGTTTTCATTTTGAATGTTAGGGGTGATTCAATCCTAGCGCCAGGAAAAATGGTTTCATATGAAATATATGGTTTCATATTAAATATGTTGGTGTTAGGCTTGCAGTGCTTTCGTTAATTCTGCAAATATTATTCGTGCACGTATATGCAAGCTACTTAAAGTGGAATTAGATCAATATATGTCGTGCTGTCTAATATTTTATTTATTACAGATAGTTGTCCCGGCGCACTTCGTAACGCCCCGTTCTCAGATTTTCAACACCCATTTTTGTCCCGCGCAACTTATTTATTTGTTTTCTTTCATAAGAACCTTCACTTGACAATAACAAACACCACTAAAAAGAATTTGCGAAATCGGATCAACTGTTCTCGAGATTTGCGCTTAGCAACACATTTAGCGTTCATTTTTATATTATTATTATAGATTTTGGTCTTTCACCTACAGTTCTTCATAGCAACAACATATATCACAATTTCGACTTCTACTAAAGAACTAACACAAGCGCTACATCGTTCACATGTTCTAGTAACCTAAAGCACTCGACCTAAGTTGATAATTTACATTTTAAATTGTTTAATTAGAATTGTCCTTGTCCTCGTTTAAAACAAAACAATGAACGCTGATGTCATAAAAGCTTAAAATCTTAAGTTGGTCATTAAAATTATATACAATCCCTGTTATATAAAACGCTATTAGATTTTATAAAAAAAAATATAATTTATATAGTGACAATATAATGACAAATGTGATCATAAATTAATCAGGGCTTTCAAAAATACAAAAACCGCCAGATGGCAGGAGGGAGTCTCGTGGTCTTATCACTGTCACTATTGGCTCCTTGTTGACAGCATGTCAGTTTGGTCTGACAACTAACCAATGAGGAGGTGACAAGTCACAGTTACGCCATCTTTTGGATGTTTTAATTCAAAAGACCCTCATTCTGACAAAAGATGCCGAGATTAAATCTTTAAGAAATTTTGTCGAATTGAGAACATCCTCTTTTTTTTAAGTCGGTTAAAAAGCATATACACGGCAATTCTATATGTCAAAGTGATGTCAAAACGCTGAATTTTTAGGTTTCGCTACCCAAGTTACTCCACTGTTTTTGCATTATCGCGGAAAGTGTAATCGTACATCGATAATTTATCCAACCGACTTATTCACGTGAACTACCGATAACCCGTATTAATAAAACATCGCCGGTTCGATTCCCGGCCGCGTATCTCGGCACCTGCGGCTGAAACCGACCACTATGAATTATGTATGCCCGAATACCAATCAACATTGTATTCAAATACACCTTTTCATGAAGATGATAAACTAGCGCTAGATTTGCGGCGTACAGACTAACGAACGCATATTTTTGCAATATACATACAAATAAGTCGCCGGGCCGTTTCCTACATTCCAGCTTATTGATGTAGATCACGTGCG
Source organism: Glyphodes perspectalis (assembly GCA_951394215.1). Classification (NCBI taxonomy): domain Eukaryota; kingdom Metazoa; phylum Arthropoda; class Insecta; order Lepidoptera; family Crambidae; genus Glyphodes; species Glyphodes perspectalis. Next base: position 14,290,408 of record OX596216.1, read on the forward strand.
GGCTGATCGCGTTTTTACGCGATTTATTGATGTAATTCATTTAATGGGTTATTGCTGGCCGCTACCAGGAAAAAATATCGAGTGCATAATTGCGTGCACTTCCTGTACTTGAGATTAAGTATTGAGTGGTAAGTGGACATTAGATATATACTTATGTTGCAATAGATAGATAAAGTGTTTAGTCATGAAATAGATTTGATATTGAATGACTTATGTAAAAGTAAACTTTAACTAAGGCGAGTCCATTTTAACTTATTTTGAAGGAGAAAGGTGATTCTATTGAACTGATATATTTAAAACATTTTTAATTCCTTAATCTTCCATCACAGGTGCATACGGAACGAATGAATGAATTGGTTATGGTGTTTCGACTGTTCTAGTCGAAAAACCATATTATTTATATTTTAGAAGAATATCTTTAGCCAGAAAATAATGTCTTTCCCGGTTTTCAATACCTTAGGGATATGACGTAGCTTATCTCCAGATGGGAGACGCCGGTAGACAAACAAACCGACAGACATACTTGTTTTCGTATTTATTATATATGTAATTCAGAATGTTAACAAATATTAGACGATAGCTGATAAACACTATAAAATGTCAACGACACTCACAATGAAATATTTTTCTTTTTAAAATGATTGAAACACTTAATACAGGAAGCAATTATATTTCAGAATTTTGTCTAAACATACTTTGCAATGTAAGATTGAAATATCACTTAGCGAGCCAGTCCCGTTCGCTTTTTGCGTCCCAAGCGACTGCGCATATTCTCAGGCGGGATATGCGCTTTTTGCGCAAAAACATGCGCCCGCGCAGACTCTGTAACAGATGTTAGTTCGCAGCAAACGGCTCGGCCCTAGAATGTGATATCCCCGCCCAGTTCGTAATTTTATTTCTTGACCACATTAAAAGGGCCGGGTTTTAAAAGAGGTGTAAATAGCTGTTTACCTGTGTTGCCGACGCTGGCCTCATTACTTGTATATTAATACTTTTTATACCTTTTATTATTTTTGTATTCATGTTTAGAATTCTTATTTTATTTTGATATAAAGTACATATTGTTTTTCTAGCAGTTTGTAAATATACGTCTGTTCACACCTTGGAAGTCTCTATCATTTATAACCTAGATAACTGAAGCCTAATATTGTATTAGTTGCAGTGTTATACGTTCCAGATTGATCACTATATAGAATATTAAAGTCATCATCCTATAAACTTTACGCCCCTTCCCTAGCGGGGTAGGCAGAGAGAACCGAACGCCATATGGCACGATCCTTACACACCTCACTCGCCTCTTCAACATTCATGATCCTTTTCATACAAGCTCTACGGTTTTTATGACTCCTAACATCAGTTTAGTTAGTTAGTTATCATCCTATAATTTCTGTCTGTAGTTAGAGCATGCGTTGATCAAGATACTCGTATAATAATGGTCACTGCCACCTGACCTTCTCTTTTATAGTAATGAGATAAGACATATCAATATTAAAGGCCCAAAACAATTCAAATCTGTTTACCTATTTATGTATTATTTATTTATCTACTAAAATACTACGAGCTATTTGATTCCAAACAAACGAACAAATATAACATCACGCCCGTAATCCCCGAAGGGGTAGGCAGAGTCGAAGGGACAGCAGTTCCCTTTAACCACATTCAGCTAAAAATAAAACTGGGCTGGGTTAGATGGAAAATTGTGAAAAAGTAGTGACAAGTTAGCTAGCTGGCTGGCTGGCTAGCTTGTCGCCTACACAATCACATACCCAAAACCCGATATACCATTAGTCGCTTTTTGCGACATGCTAGGCAAGGAACACAGTTGCCATATTCTTTTTAAGTCCCAGACCAACACGGGCCAATGTGCTGGGTTAGATGGAAAATTGTGGAAAAATAGATTTTGTATAGATTAGATTCCAATAAAAAATATTTGCTATTAAGCAGTTATCTGATGTAAATAATGTGGTTTTGAAATTCCACGTTACATTTCCACACCAGTTACTGCATTAAGCCATCACTAAAGCCCTACTCGTACATGTCCCGCTGCGTATTGTCGCTCGCCGCTCTCTCCGACATTACACTTCTCTAGCTATAGCTCGCTCGCTATAAAACAAGCCATTTAGGCGCATAAAGTTAATTAATTATCGTGAAAGGTGCAGGGAGCTGTGAGAAGCTTTGTGAGCGCGACATACGATATTGAAGTGTATACAAACGCGGGGCCTATTATTGGCTCCATGACTGGGACTTAAACTATTTATAATGTTCGGTGCAAGGTCGCAGGCAAGTACTGATACAGCATGAATAGACCGGCCTGGATCAGTACGAAATGAGAGATCTGTTAACGTATTCGGTGGTACTTTAACACCATTTCCCAGAAAATTGGCGTAAAATAGGCGAATTAACTGTACCACTAAACTCCGTCCTACCAAAATGACAATTATTGAAAAATGGCTATCTCTTGAGTTTCTTGCGGCTTCTTAGCAGACAGTCACGTCAAGGTGCTAGTAGGGTAAAAAATATCTGACGTGCAAAAAATTTTATATAAATCCATTTGCAGACATAAATCATTTAATTTAATTTCATTATTTTCCTCTCGGTGAATGAGAGTTCCAGACGATCAATGCCCCGGAAGATCGACTATGGACCGATAATACCCCAGAGGCTGCAAATATCCACATACTTGAATGTCCTCTTACCATCAGGCAGACGGTATGGCTTTTTCATTATCTATAATGGTATAAAAATAACTTCAATGTAGCCTAGTCCATGTACTTCAGAGTCAGATCTACTCATATATTTTAATTCCTATAACCAATCTAATTCCTAAATCCAAGTGAAACTTGTCCATCCGAAGCGAGTGTCGAATAGGCCCCCGTCGCGGGTCATGTCGCGTCGCAAGGACCGATGCGCCGTTATTCAATTACCGCCGCTGATATGTGCGCATGCGCACCGCTTTGTCCACGCCGCGCGCGCCTCTCCGCACAAATGTAGCGACGCGCCGCATATAGCAGTGCTCATTAGGAAATGGCATATTCAAAGTGAAATTTAATTATTAATTATGAAAGTACGATTACGATTAAGTAAATGAACTAATGTTTTATTGGTTTTCATAATATACAAGACACATGCACATATAAGCATTGCATCACGCCAGTAATCCCCGAAGGGGTGGGTAGAGCCCAAGGTCGCGGGTTCAAATCCCGCAAAGGTTAAACCGGTAAATGTTTCGTGTAATTAACATGGACATTTGTACTCGAGTCATGGGTGTTTATAAACGTATTTAAGTATGTCTAGATCCGTTCACCTAGTATCCATAGCACAAGCTTATAAGTTTAGTTTGGAACTAGGGGATTGGTGTGTCAGTCCGGAAAATTAATCTACTTATTTATTCAGGTTGTCACCTATATAATCACAACCCAATACACTATTACTCGCCTTTTATGATATGCAAGGCAAAGATTACTGGTGGTACATTATTTTGAAGTCCTAGATAAACATGGAACACAGTAGAGATGATGACTGCATTAAAAAACTATAATTCTATTTAGTCCGGCAATCAGATTATACAAAAATACTAGACACATATGTTTATGTCAAATTAAAGATAAAGAGCATCAAATTTTTGGAGCGACGTCACTATTTTGTAAAAATTGTACGAATGTGTGACGTCACGCGCTACTTGAATGAATTGTATGTTCGTCAATGTTTGTATGACTAATAAATAAATAAATAAGTGTTTAATATTTAGTTATAATCTAACTGACGGACTAAACAGAATTTTTTAGTCACCTAACCCATTAGTATAATTTATGGACTCAGTATACCTATTTTTAAACATCAACATGACTTTTTGTTTGTGAAAAATTATACTGCTGCCTCTCACCCAATTCCGAAATCCATTTCTAACGAACGTTACATAATGTTGATCGTCAATAATAATCGTACCGCAATACCCATTTATCTACAAGCAAATTTAATGATGGAGTCGGTACATATAATTGGCTACCAGGAATCTCCAACTAGGATTGTAACTACTATTTTATTTCCTATTTTCGCAAAGATGATAGTGAAGAGCTGACGTGAACCGCGAGATACTTATTCTGTTAATACTAACCTAGGATAGTGCAGGAGAATTTGCATGCAATTTGCTTGATGCTGTGAAACGTGAATACAATTTCTAAGATAGTGTTATATTAGATATCACTTTATGTGAGTAATTTCTTGGTCATTTAACTAGAAGAATCAATGACATAATGAGTTAGTTGTAGCCACTAGTTCGGCTATAAGGGGTAAGAAAGCTTACACATTTAAATAACTATGGATAGCGTAACTATGATCTAATTCGTTTAGAACGCTTAGCTAAGTGCTACAAAGGTCGGATGGCGTAAATGGGTGAAATTTATTTATTTAATAGGTAACCAGATTCAATAGGTCCAGGATCTTATTCCAGCAAACCGTCAAGCCATGCCAGCCTTCATTGGATTACGTATAAAAATATTTAATATGTTATTGACTTACCTATACATAAGTTCAAATTACATATAAAAAAATGTTTGATTAAAAAGGCCTACTACAAGGTAGTGACTATTTAAATGTTAAGGATAGCTGGTTGGCCTCATAATAGGCTATTCACCTACAATAATAAATTTAACTTGTATACAAATTTTAACTATTATTACTTATAAGACTTGGCATTTAAAAAGAGTAACTATCGAGTTTCTTGCCGGTTTCTTCTCGGTAGAAGCTACCTTTTGAACCGGTTGATATTGAATTTGTTTTGACGATTTATAAGTGCTTTGTTGGAGCCTATATAAATAAAGATCATTTCATTTCATTTCCATAGAAGCTTGAAAGAAATACGACTCCGCTACTGAATTAAGAATTACTGAGATACAGAACTGTAGCAGTCACGTACATGTCTATGTGTAGTGTTTGCTTACACACAATTTATACAGCACATATGAATTGTATAACCAAAGTTATATTCACGTATTTATAAGCAATGTGTCTTCGAGTACTATTAGTTATTCCGTTTTCTATGGCAGTCCACACACGACCGCTATGTGGTCGAGCCGAGCTAATGGATTAAGACCGCGAGCGTGGCGGCGAGTGGATTTGGCTAATGGATGCACTTTCCTCTGCGGTTCCGATGCCACGAGGCCACGAGTGGAACGCATCAAGAGTTAATTCTCATTACAGTTATAATGGCGGATAAGGTTTTTTTTTAATGACGATGGAATGATACAAATATGGTTGAATATCTGTAGATGCCAAGCAATAATGTTTACAAGCGGCAGCTTGCTATTTCGTCAGACCATTATGAATGAAGTAAATACATTTAAAATAGCCTATTTAAAATACTCTTGTTTGAGATTTCTTCAAGCCGTTAGCGGAGTCTAAAGATTCATAAATGCCACATGTTGCGTGTACAAACATACAAACAGAAACACAAATTAAAGTCCAAAGACTATAGAAAAATGTTCCGTAATCTAAAACTCTCATAAATTTTTATTCAAAATCTTAATGTAGTCCCATGTTGGTCTGGGACTTAGCCCATGTTGATCTGGGACAAAAAAAAAGAATGTGTCAACTGTGGTTCTTGCCTAGCATGTCGTAAAAGGTGACTAATGGTATAGCGGGTTTTGGGTATGTGATTGAGTAGGTGACGAGCTAGCCACTTGTCACTCCTTTTTTACAGCTTTTCATCCAACCCAGCCCACTGTCCCATGTTGGTCTGGGACTTAAAAAGAATGTGCCAACTGTGGTTCTTGCCTAGCATGTCGTAAAAGGCGACTAATGGTATATCGGATTTTGGGTGTGTGATTATGTAAGCGACAGGTTAGCCGCTTGTCACTGCTTTTTCACAATTTTCCATCTAACCCAGCCCAGCTTTATTTTCAGCTGAATGTGGTTGAAGGGGTATGCTGCCCCTTTGACTCTGCCTACCCCTTCGGGGATCGTGGGCGTGATGTTATGTTTATGTTTGTTTGTTTGTTTAATGTACCGACTTTTAACCTTCTTATAGATATAGGTACCTACTCAATACAGTTGGACTATATTGTTAGATTTTTCATAACTTTTTGAAATGACCATCAATATTTATTCGATCATTTTAATAGTTTCGACACAAGAGCACTCACCGCTAGATGTGCTAATCATTCAGTTCGAACGACTTAGAATGTCCACTCGAAGCGAACAGAGAAATCAAAGTCCTCTTGAAGTTTTTCTCCGATGTGCCATTCGGTCAATATAAATATTTGTGTTCCGTTCGGACGGTGTTGTTGTGTCGAGCATCATCGAGCTGGTCGCGGAGGGCCCTCGACTCCCGCGCAGCCGTTAGCCTCGAGAGCTTCGAGTACTGATGCTAATTTGGGAAGAGGGCCAAAATATTGATAGATAAATATTAGAAACTATTGTTTATATTATCATTGCATATTAATCTAGAATAGTCTATTCACTTAGTTACCGACTCATTACACAAATAAATATTAAGGCAAGACGTCTTAAATGACTCACCCTGTGGAGTGATGTAACTCAGTAAGTAAAAACGTGTAGCTTTAATGCGAGGATTATTAGTTAGTTCATATTCGAACCTAGAGATAAATAAAGATAAGATAAATATCTTACGTCATCACATACATTGATCTGACTCCGAGCTAAGTAGCTGAAGCACTTGTGTTACGGATATCAGAAACAACAGTGGTATTTTACAAATATATACTTAAATATATTGGATATTAACACCCAGACACAGAACAAACACAAGTATTCATCACACGAATATTTGTCCTGGGTGGGGATCAAACCCACAAGTTTTGGCGCATGGGGCAAGGTCACTACCGCATGCGCCATCGAGCTTGTCAAAGTAGTGACCCTGCTCTATGCGGCAAGAGTTGTGCGGCAAGACTCAAGCTACTTACCTCAGAGTCAGATCAATGTATGTGATGTAGTCGGATATTTATTTTATTTATTTATTACTACCGAATGCGCCATCGAGCCAGTCAATTATAACTGAATTTTTATATCTAGGTAAGAACTTATATCACTAGGTCGGAGGTGAATATGTAATTTAGAATATGTAATAACTATCAAATTTATGCTACCGTCGAGCTGAAGTAAGGGCAGATTTGAGCCCACACTCATCACATTTGAGGTGCAGGCCTTTCCCCAATGCTTGACCACTACTCAAACTTTATTAGGAGTAAATATATATCGTAAAATTGCGTTACATTAATAAACAGTTGTACAAATTCAATCTTCTAGCTAAACCACAACCTAAGCTTCGGATTAAGCCTTCACCCCCACACAAAGGCAACGTCCTGCGTTTGTCCCATGTCCCATCACGTCCCAGCACGCGGAGCGACGGCTGCATGCGCGCGCGCACGCCCACTTGCACTCCGATTGAGATGTTGTCCCATTATACACCTGTCAGTGCGCAAACGGAGAGCTTCCACAATAAATAATAGTATAAATCTTTGTCATTCAAATCATACTACAGTTAAATAACATTATTAAAGACTTTATGAACTTTCAAGATGTATAAAGAATATTTGTGTTACGATAAGTGGTAAGAAAATATTTTTATCAACGTTGTGTAAACAATTCAACAGTCTTTTATAGCGATGGACTTACAATATAAGATGCGTTTCAGTATAAATAATAAACTTATTAATGAAAAGTTATATATTTAATAAAAAAAATTACTATTGACGTTAATATAAAATTACAAGCATATTTGTCCGTCTAAAGGCAAAAATTAAAGTTGTGGCAATGATTGGTCGTTACCAAAAAGATTAATACAAGTGATGAAGATAAAATCAGCAGCGCATCAGTAATCTACTGCTAATAACCCAGCCTTGCCAGTTAGGCTTTTGCTCTAATACTTATAACAGTACATACATACATACATACATAACATCACGCCCATAATCTCCGAAGGAGTAGGCTGAGTCAAAGAGGCAGCAGGCCCCTTTAACCACATTTAGCCAAAAACAAAACACGGCTGGGTTAGATGGAAAATTGTGCAAAAGTAGTGACAAGTGGCTACCCTGTCGCCCACACAATCACATAACCAAAACTCGATACACCATAAGTCGTCTGCTACGACATGCTAGGCAAGAACCACAGTTGGCCTATTATTTTTAAATCCCAGACCAACATGGGACAATGGGCTGGGTTAAGATGGAGATGGATACTTATAACAGTAAAGCAACAATAAATTAAGGAATCATTCAAAAGATTTTACGAGAAATATAGTCGAGGTTGATACCAAAAACGTTAAGGTGCATGACGCTATGCTGAAACACGTTAACTTTCTTATCAATATGTAGCTTGAAATACGATAGTTATTAATAGACATTAAATACCGTCATAAGCCCCGTTTGGTGCAATGTTTTCAACTTTGCATCGGACGTAATAGTTGGCAAATTTGACGATTTGTAAGTGCTTTCTTGAAGCCTAAATAAATAAAGAGAAAGATTTTGAATTTTTTTTAATTTTGTGGATGTCTATAACATAAGTATTTATGACGGAGTTCTGTTGTTTGAAAGAGGTACTGTCGTTGTTTTGATAAGTAATAAATAATAAATAAATTCTTCAGACTGGCACACCAATTCCCTAGGCCCAAACTAAGCTTATAAGCTTGTGCTATGGATACTAGATGAACGGATAGACATACTTAAATACGTTTATAAACATCCATGACTCGAGTACAAATATCCATGTTCATCACACGAAATATTTGCCCCTAGCGGGATTCGAACCCGCGACCCTTGGTTTCATGGCCAGGATCTGACCACTCGACCAGCGGGCCAACCAATATTATGATAATACTAGAACTTAAGCTCCTTTCCTTCTCAAGCAGATCAATGTATGCGACATTGTCTGATATTTACGTTATTATTTATTGTGATTAAAGTAGAAATCTCGATATTAGCAAGTAGCAGTAACTAATAGTGTGATCCCATGCGGCCGCGGGCCGTGATCGGCCTGTTAATTACGGCGACGCATTAATAGCGCTGCGTCCCCCGGCGACCGCTCTATTAGCAATAAACAACGCGTATAGCCTGTCTTTGGGAACACCAGCTCAGTGCGACGACCACGGGACAGCTGCAGCCGTTACGATATTGCTGTGATAGCAACCTAGCCATTATTCATTATTTTTATAATTTGACAAGCTCGATGGCGCATTCGGTAGTGACCCTGCGCCAAGAGTTGTGGGTTCAATCCCCACTCAGGACAAACATTCGTATGATGAATACTTGTGTTTGTTCTATGTCTGGGTGTTAATATCCAATATTTAAGTATATATTTGTAATACCACTGTTGTTTCTGATATCCGTAACACAAGTGCTTAAGCTACTTACTTCGGAGTCAGATCAATGTATGTGATGTCGTTGAATATTTATTTATATTTATTTATTATTTATTTATTCATAAACTCTTGTTAGAATCCATAGAACTTGACAGACAATGCATGTTTGCTTTATTTTATGAAACCGTGGTAACCTTGTATAAAAGTTAACCTGATAAAAAGTAAACTACACAACATTGGTAGACAGACGAAACAATTGGCGCTGGCAGATCCAGCGTAACAGGAATTTCAAAGTTATCAACAGTATTTTGAATTTGGTAAATATACAAATCTTTGCATCAAGCGCCAATCACTTAGGAATTAATCAATCCCTAGTATACAAGGTTTTACGACAGCCAGATTTAACATATAGGTAGGTATACAATATCAATGTACAATTAACATACGTGCACATATATTCCAGACACATTATCACACAAATGTGGTACATATTTTGAGTCCCATACCAACATGGTACGAATCATAATCAATGTCTCATGAGGAACATACAACTCACTTAATTTGTTCCCAAACCTACAGACATGTGTGACTGCATAATCAAAGCATCAAGTTGTGTCGAGTTAGACGGTTGAAAAATCAGCAGATGCGGAGAGTCACCCTACGCTCCGCCACCGATATTCCACTCATACATAAAACAAGGGGGCCTCATAAATAATGCAGGTGCCCGTTAAGGCCACAGATTACCCCTACAACATTATCTGATTGAGTTTTTCCTCTGCGCCCGCGCATCTCCGCAGGAGCGGGTCTCAAGGCCGCTTCCTACTTGGGAAAGGCTGGTCTGCTGATAAAATTCTCTTTACATAATTAGTTAATAAGCTTCTTGTAATATATTCTTGCTAATAAGTGTAGTCGATTATTAATTGATTGAAAAACCTGGCGACTCTACATCAGTCTCATTAGTGAGAGCTTTAAAGGGTAGCAGGAATGTGTTGCTAATGTAATTAAAAGTATGGTAGGTTGTGATATGACACCTGACATTAATGCACTTATTAAATAGACGGTTTAAGAAAAAAGCTGTTTGGGGGAGATTTTTATGTATTAGTCTAATAAATAATATGCGTTTATGAGTCAATAGTAAGTCAATAGTATTTGTTAACAGTAGGATAGCAATAAAAATACATTACCTACAACAGGGATGGCGAACCATTGGCATGCGTACCATAAGTGGCACGTTATGCAAAATGGTGGGCACGCGTTTTCTTTGAGATCACAAATGTATGAACAATGCTGGACAATAACATCTACATCAAGCGCTACCCGGGCACTTAACGAACCATTTATATTAAATTTTTCTGACTCTTTGGTACGTTTGCTCAAAAAGGTTCACCATCCCTGATCTAGTACAATGGTTCAGGGTTCGCATCGAAGTGAAGAGGCGAAGGTTTGCTTTCGCGCCGAGACCATTTTCTTGTTCACAAAATAGGCATGTTATTATGCTGTGTTATATTTACATAATATTATTTATCGTTTAAAAAAAATCACTCATTAGACCGGTTTAATCCAATAACCGTAAATAATATTTTCCTTCGTTTCGTATATGACAGGTGTGATTGCGTTTATGTACCTACCTACGTTTATTGCCTATTTAATGTTGTAATACGAGTATAACAGTAGAAAATCTAGTTTTGTCCCTTCCAATGAGGCTTGCGTTTATTTATTGAAATATATTACCTATTATTGAATTAGCCTAATGAAGCGGTAGCCATCGTAAACCTTAATTAAATCAAGTCAACTTATTTATGGCGTCCCGTTCGTTGCGAACTGAGCCGAGCTGCAGATCTATCGATTGGCTAATTTGAGACCTAACTTTAGGTTAAGGGTCTCAACTCAACTCAACTCAACTTAAAGAAAGTTAGTTAAGAGACAGTTTACGCAGGGAACAGAATTTCATATCACATATATTCAAGTCCTATGTTCGTCGGGGACTAAAAAAGAATGTGCCGACTGTGGTTCTTGCCTAGCATGTCGTAAAAGACGACTAATGGTATATCGGGGTTTATGTATGTGATTGTGTAGGCGACAAGCTAGCCACTTGTTACGACTTTTTCACAATTTTCCATCAAACCTAGTCCAGCCCAGATTTGTTTTTGGCTGCATGTGGTTAGGGGGCCTGCTGCCCCTTTGACTCTGCCTTCCCCTTCGGGGATTATGGGCGTGATGTTATATTACATATTCAATACAATTGACTGTCTCGATGGTGCATTCGGTAGTGACCCTGCCCCATGCGCCAGGAGTTGTGGGTTCGATTCCCACCCAGGACAAACATTCGTATGATGAATACTTGTGTTTGTTCTGTGTCTGGGTGTTATTAATATCCAATATTTAAGTATATATTTGTAATACCACTGTTGATTCTGATATCCGTAACACAAGTGCTTAAGCTACTTACCTCGGAGTCAGATCAATGTATGTGATGTAGTCGGATATTTATTTATATTTATATTAATTTCTTTTAACCGCATTCAGCAAAAACAAATAAATCATATTAATGGATATTTAAGGCGATGGTTGCTCTATAGACCCGCGTCTTATTGAGGAAACACTAGCACATTAAAACAATTATGGGAGTGCCTTGTTCTAGACTCACCAGGTTTGGGACTGTGGCTCTTGCCACGAAGATAATAATGGTGATTATTGCAGGACATTGAAGATAAAGGTGCTCTGTCAAGTTTCATCTATACTTATAATAAATCTGTAGAGAGGTCAATTCTGTACATGAAATATATTTTCAAAATAACTATCAGGGGGTGATTAGTGGTCGATCAGTATGCCAAAAATGCAATCAGTAAAATTTTTGTCTGTCTGTCGGTCTGTCTGTCTGTCTGCCTGTCTGTCTGTCTGTCTGTTTATTCTTCATACTCCTGGGCAGGTTATAGTATACTTTTCATCACGCTACAATCAATAGGAGCAGAGTAGTGAAGGGAAAAGTTGGGAAAACGGGAGAAATTACTCCATTTTTTAAGCTTCCGTCGCGTGTGCAGCCTTAATGGTTAAACTTACATAGAATTCATGTATGACGGAAATAGTCTTTATAATATTAACCATAAACGCGGGTGACACCGCTGGCACAGCTAGTCTTTAATATTGCTGATATATAAACATAATTAGTATTTCAATGTGTCAATTTAATGGGACATTCTTAAACTGTGTAAGCCGTTACAAAGAACGTTCGAACACAATTACCTTCAAATGAATGGTCGTCGTACACGACAAAACATTTCGCGATTGAGTCATAAAAATACGTAGATCTTATAAGGAAGCGGCCGTGATGTGCGCGGGAGTTCTGTACAAATGGACGAGATGTGGATTTTATTAATATTTATGGCAACTAGTCGTGTTCGAGGTTTTTATTACAATTCTGCAGCAATTATTCGATATACAATATTATTGTCTTGTAAGTGATTTAATATGTTACTTGTTTGTTTACGTTGACATTTAAATTGAATTTAATATAGATTACTGAGGTAAAAAAACTGTTGTTTTGAGAATAATATTTATCATATGACTGTTTGTTTGTTTGCATTGAATAGGCTTCGAAACTACTGGACCGATTTGAAAAATTATTTACCAATTACAAGCTACTTTGTCAGCGAGTATCATGTGCTATATTTTATCCCCGTATTCCCACGGGAATACTGCTAGTAAAAAATAATTCCCATTGAAAAAAAAACAACGTTGGCTATATTTAACCTTAATTTTTGCTTGCACCCTTTTATACAGAAAACAAGTGATTATTCTAAAAAGATTTCCACAAGCACTGTAATAGATTCATAGCTTGTACTTTACAAATTAGGTAATTGAATGTATACGGACATTCTACAAAAAAAAAAAAAAATTAAAATAAAAAGGCAGGCTGCTAAATACATAGATATCAACTTATCTAAGTTGATATCTATGTATTTATCACCGGGTGTACAAGTTAAGTATATTGGAAAAATAAATTGAAATTGAAAATAGAATGAAATTTCGTACTTCGTAACACTCTGCTGGATCTAGTGTTTATTTACTTCATAAAGTATATCAGTGTTAAGTAAAGATCGTATAAATCGACCCTTTGTACAGTCTACATCAGATAGCTACCACAAACGCCCTGCAGAGAGATAATCGCCTGTATCAATATTATCACATAAAATTTATTAGCATTGAACCTGCTTGTTTAAAAGAGCATCAACAACAGTGCGCCAACAATGTGTGATTTTAAACTTTCGTGTTGCATAATCACTAGAAATAATAAGTAGTCACAAGTACCTAGTAGTCCGCTTGTGAACCACGGTCGTTGCAACACGGCCGAAACTTCAAGTTGTAAGTACTTATGTACTACATAATACATAGGTATCGCGTTTAGTGTCGTTAATATTATTTCAAATTTATTCAAATATGTCCCATATGTTCCATGTTGGTTTGGGACTTGAAAATAATGTGCCAACAAGGTTTCTTGCCTAGCATGTCGTAAAAGTCGACTAATGGGGTTTAGGGTGTGTGATTGTGTAGGCGACGAGCTAGCCACTTGTCACTACTTTTTCACAACTATATAACCTAACCTAGCCCAGTTTTATTTTTAACTGAATGTAGTTAAGGGGGATTACTGGCGTGATGATGTGTATGTGTTACCAAATTTCAATACGTGGGATCATTTTCGTTTACACAATTTCGAAACATTTCGTGTTGTGACACGAAGGTATTTTTTTTTAAAGTGGTCCACTTGCGGCGCGATGAGCTATTAGCGGCGCAATTAACGACGCTCCGCACCTTTGATTTATTTGTCTCACGCTGCTCCCATAGGGCTGCAGGCTGTTGATTACCTAGCAGCAGAAGGTTACAAATGCTGCGGGTCCCAGAAGCGCTCAGGGCACTATATAGTAACTCTCCCCTCCAAACAAAGAACCTGAAATGACATACCGCCAATTTTCTGTCTATTCCATGGTTTCAGGCTATGTTTGAGCATGCATGAAAACCTTTTACTATGGATTCCACGTTGGGTTGATCTTGGCTGGAGGAAAGTGCAAAAGAGCATATTATACCAAAGAAGGCTTGCAAAGATGTATGTACAACGTTTTACTAACGTCACGCTGTACCTTAAATCTAAAATAATAATGGTTAACCCTCTGACAACTCTATCATTATCCTATTTCGAAAAATGTAAGTACCAAATAACCAGTTAACAGGATTCTTACTTAAGCTGTAGAGCTAAATTGATATACACCGCCTATGTATAACACTAAAAAACTCAAAATGCGTGAAAATCCTTTGCGTCCTGTCGTACAGCCCTAACCAGTAACTTTGGCCGCAAAGCGACATCTACCGCCATAAACCTTAACGCGTAATTAAATTACCGGCACAACGGTCGCCTCATCAATATTCAAATTAGTTATTTATTCGCGCGGCCGCGGAAACCGAATCCATCATAAATGTTTCAACAACTCGCTGAGATCGTAAATAGCGTTCCTGGACCTTCGGATGAGGCAATCGACTGGACGAGTCGCCGGCCAGCACACGCAATTTTGCGCAGAGCAGGTTCGGAACTAGCTCATACTTGTTAGTTTCAATTTGCGTATATATTAAAGAGTAGACGACGCCATCAATCAATTGGGATACTTTTAATGTTATTTATGAGCTGTCAACGCACTGCTTGCTTAGAGTTAATACGGCTATTGCTTAAATATTTTTCATTTCACCAACGTATGTATATTACATGGTGAAATCAAAAACATTTAAGTAGTATTAGTAGTAGGAGCGGTGGTAGCTCAATGGTAAGGACACGCGCCTCTTAACCGAGGAGTGCGCGTTCAAACCCGGGCACGTACCTCTGGATTTTTCAAGACTATGTACGTATTTATACCACTAGCTCGACGGTCAAGGAAAACATCGTGATGAAACCTGCAAATTCAAACAACTTTGGATTTGTAACCATGATCCAAAAAAATTCTGGTTCCCCTATCTTAGGGTTACGAAGGTCAGATCGGCAGTCGCTTCAATGTAATTACAAGACTCGCTAAATCGTGGATAATGGTCTAAGCGGACCCGTCAAAGCACGGGACATAACGCTAGGAAGATGATGAGTAGTATTAGTAGTAAATAATTATATATACTAATATTAATAAGCGGAAGAGATTGTTTGTTTTATTGCTTGAATACGCTAATCTTAGGAACGAGGAAGACTATAGGCTGAATAAAAATATAACATTAACCATTCAAGCGTGTAAAGCCGCGAGCACAGCTAGTTATCAAATAAAAGAGGTTCGTTTTCCAGGATGTGACTTACAGGTCAAGTATGACCTTCAAGGGGATCAAGGGTGTGTGAGTGTACGTTCAGTAGCGCGGCCGCCGACGAGCGTGTCGCACGGGCCACTCGTTCATCCTTCATTACGTAAATCTTCCAGCAAACCCCCTATGATCGAATGGCGAACCCCTAGGGATTCGCGTTTAAGAAACGCTGGCTTAGAGAACCAAAAGAAAAGCTAGATAGCAATATTTATTTGTAGCTCGGTAGTGCGAATTTGCGAATGAAATACCAGCATTAGCGAGTTAAGTATATACTTTCTGCCGGCTGCTGAACATCAAACAAGCTTTTTAGTTTCACCATCTTATTACCTTAACAAATTGTACTAACTCAACTATTAAGTTAGCTCGATATGAAGCACCGTCTCGTTTGAGAGGCGTGTCGTCTCTAGCTCAGAGGCATAAAAGTGAAAGGGCGCTGTATTAATTGGCGGCGATGGTGCGCATGCGCGGTGATATTGTTATTAGCCGCTCCGGTCACGCTACCGCTGCGCCCGCGCCGCCCGCCCACTACGCGCCCCAAGCGCGCTGCCCCGACGCGGACAATGTTCACTCTGCCTTCCACTAGGGAAGTGGTGTGAAGTTTAGTTAGTTAGTTAAGATAATATAATAAGTATGTTGGTTTAATCTGCGCAATTTTCGGATGTACTATTTTTTTATTGATATCTAGTAATAAGCCCCAAATTTTGGCCCTACCTGGGAATTAAACCCGGGACCAATATTGCTACTACATCTAAACCAACGAGGCAGTAATATTAGCGAAGATAATACGCTCATTTCATTATTTCTCGTCCCGGAATACCTCGCGTGATATTTACTTTTTTGCAAATAAAATCTAATTTTATACAGAATTATGTGCATGAAATTATAATCTACAACTACAAAAATACGAACACCTGCACGGATACGGAGACAAATATATGTTTTATTAATTGGCTGTCGACACCACAGTGCATTCGGGATTCGCAATTATAACTATCGCAACAATCAGGACTGGCGATTTCGCATACGTTTTCTTTCCAAGTGGGACCGTGAGAAAATATTGTTTTATGCTTAAAGTTTTCAAAATATTTATCCTCATGCATTAAGTCTTTCTGCAAGCTCATTTTGTGGTCACCCCACGAGCCGGCCGCCCCCCCGCCCCGCATTTAATAACCTAATTGTGGGTTACCGAACCGATCTCGTCTCGTTTTTGTGAGAAATTACATGCTCCTAGCGGCTCCATTCAGCCGACTTGCAAGAGATTCTTCGTAGAAATTAATTTGAGTGCCTTTTGTGAGCCAGTTCTCGGTCGCTTCTTTGAACGTAAGTTACAGATAAAAACGTGTACGTTTAGGTATTTACCAGGAACGACACCCACGAATGCACCTCTCTTTTTGGGAATACTTTTAACATATTATTACAAAATCAAACGTAATACAAAGTCGCCTAACGAAACGAGTATTTAATGGCTCATCTGATGTAGTACTTAGGTCACGTGACAAAAATTTGCGGGTTTGTATCCCGCTAACTGTCCCTAATGGTATGACGCACATGGCTATTTTTATCTCACACACTGATAAGTCGTGTCCACGTAAGTTTACTCATAACTTTATTTATTTTGATGTGCGACAAAGATACTGATTTGTCAAGTGATGATGAGTGACGTAAAATCATTCTTTCTTGTATGAATAAGTATATGAATCTGTGATAATCTTAAGTACATAAGTTAAAGATTTATTGAATTTATACATGTAATTTTACTCAAGAAAATAATACAAAACTATTTACACCATTAAGCCTAGGAGGC
This sequence comes from Glyphodes perspectalis, assembly GCA_951394215.1. Classification (NCBI taxonomy): domain Eukaryota; kingdom Metazoa; phylum Arthropoda; class Insecta; order Lepidoptera; family Crambidae; genus Glyphodes; species Glyphodes perspectalis. The sequence goes on from OX596216.1 coordinate 14,307,849, forward strand.
TCTACGGAAGCGAAATTTTTGGAAGAGTAACTTCGAAAATGAAGTTTCTCTGATATCAAAAATTACGGATAATGGTCGCCATACCTACTTATGGCGGTCGTGGCGTGTCTCTCTAAAACACCGCCTTGCTATCCTTGGGCAGGAGAGCGAATTTGATTGTAAGGCCTTAAACTTTAGCGTCACATTCACATTACGACTCAATAACGCGTGTTATGACTTAATGACAGACCCACAAGCCAGCTGACAGCTCGTGACCGCGGCTGGCAAACCACTCTGTCTATAGCGATTAACGGAGATATTTTAATTATATCGAGTATAACAGCATGCATACATACCATCATGCCCGCAATGCTCGACAGGAGATGGAGAGGAGGAGAGGACCCAGAGTCCAAGAAGTGATACGCTCCTTAAATAAACATGTTTTTAGCCGACTTCAAAAAAAAGGAGGAGGTTCTCAATTCGACTGATTTTTTTTTTCTTTCTTTTCTTTCTTTGTTTCTTTCTTCTTTCCCTAAAGTACATAAAATCAAGGGTGGTGTGTTAAAAAAACATGAAAGAGTGACAAGCTACCAGTAACTAGCTCGTCGCCTTCACGCTACAAAGCTAACTTCGCCGACATGCGCCTTCGCAAGGAACACAGTTGTACATTTTTTTTTAATAAAAAAACTGGAATCATGATTTAGCATAAATCACTGCATAGAACGTTTATCTTCAGATAATATGACTGGCTCGATTCGGTACTGCCCCATGCGCCAAGTTGTAGGTTCCATCCCCACCCAGGACAAACATTTGTGTGATGAATACTTGTGTTTGTTCTGTGTCCGGGTGTTCATAGCTAATATTTAAGTATATATTTGTAATACCACTGTTGATTCTAATATCCGTAACACCAGTGCTTAAGCTACTTACCTCGAAGTCAGATCAATGTATGTGATGTAGTCTGATATTCATTTATTTATAAGCAGAGCTAAAATCATAACCGTTTCTTTTTCGTCTGCTATCGAATTTAAACCCACTTACACCAACGTAATATCTAACGTCTCTACGACATCCCGGCATCGCTAATAAACACCTGCACGTATGAACGGTGTTTGCGTTCCTATCCGGTGCGTTCAACCGGCGATCAATCTGCCAAACATTTGCTCCGTGGCATTTATTCGGCCACGTTTTTTGTAGGGGTATGATGATCGAATAAAGCTGTGTATGTAACGTGTTTAAAACTTATCTTTAATATTGCAATAAGCAATAGGCGGTGACTACTTACTCATGATTTTGCGCTACCAGCAAAATACTCCACAGATTCGGATTTCTAAGCTCATTTAAAAGTATAAATATCACAGAAAAGGTTTCGATTTTTTTTCGACAACAAGAAAGGAACGAGTCCTTGCACCGATATAAATAATTTACAAAGTTACTTTATAGTACTCTCGTTGACTCTGATTTTCATAATACAAGTGATGAAGTCACTTAACAATCAGACCAATGTAAGTACGTATGTACATAACATCACGCCAATAATCCCCAAAGGCAATGTAAGTGATGTTATCTTACATAAAACATTTAATATATCACTATTGTAAGTAGATATAAAGAGTGAGATACCCGTTTACATACATAAATATCAATTTACAACGCAATCAAGATCACAAAAAGTTGCATAAGAAGTGGCCCGCCTACACTGCGACGCAACCGCCCGTAACAAAACGCTTCGCGAACAATAAGCGGAGTCGATCATGTTGTGACTGCGCTGATCTGCGCACACGCACAAGCGGCTATTACTTGTATTACGACATATTAATAAGTCAAATTCATTTAAACTCGAGTACGTGGTCAAAGAACTGGCTGAGACAGACGGCTTTAGGTGAACTTAACTGCCTAATTTGGCGCAGAAATTTATGTTGTTAATTCTCGACAGGTCACGGACATGTGACGAAAGGCTCTCCTCTCCTCTCATTGAAGGCCAAGGTGAAAAAGAGAGTGATGAATATGAATTTTATGAGAGTGTGAGTGGACCTGGAGATTGGGTAATTTTTCATATTATATAAGTAAAATAAGAATAAATTGCGAGAAAATGACTGATCGGGAGGTATGGAAAATAAATACTTATTGCAATGACCCCAGATAAACAAAAATAAGTTCAATCAATCTTCTACATACCTGATGCTTTCTGAGTGCAGAATCAAAAAAGATACAACCCAGATCCGAGATAAATACCATCATTTAAAACTTTTATTTTAGTGCGGAAATCGAACCCAATCGTTCAGACGCGAAGTCAGAATGATGTCCCCTTTATTCAACGTTACTTTCCAACCGACAATTATTTTTTTTTTAAGTAGTAAAGGAAATTTAGTATTGGGCGTCCCTACTGCGCTCCTGCATTCCCTCATTCAGCCGTCCAATCGGTCGGACCAGCGCAAGCGCATTCTGCGCAGTGTATCGCGGCGCGGCATCGCCCGCATTCAGGATTACTTCACGACGCTTTTATCAGCGACGTCACTCCTGGCGCTAAGTGCCTCGTGGGTTAACAGTGGAGCTGATGGTAGACAAAAAGATGCTTTGAGAGTCTGGAGACTACTGATAGGCGTCAATGTACTAGTGTTAAGTAAACCGACACAAATTACAAGACAACATCGAAATATATTGGATATATTACATTCTTAAGTCTTATCAACCTAATTAACTGTTTTCAACTTCATCCATATAACTTGAGTTCTCGATAAACAAATGCAAGGCAACAAAACAAACAGTTGCATAGAAAAGAACAGAAATTATGGAACGTGTTTATTTTGTATTTGTCCTCATTTGATCTTTATTTGAACTCTTCATAACAGTAAGTTTCACACACTAAGTTAATAAGCTCGTCCCTCCTAAGTCGTAAGTCGTCTCGGGTGCGTGGGCGCAGCGCGGACCCGCGTTGATATTGATTGATGACAGCGGCTCGGACAGGCCCACTTAGCAACATTTAGCACACACAATGGAATTGTAATTATTTATTTTCATAACGCCTGAGAAAATTTAATCAGGCCCGATTGTGTTTTAGCTGGAAGCGTGAAATCTTCAATTATATTAATCAATTTCTATGTCTGTACTTCATTTGTTGGTTGATTGGCGCTGTGTACGGTCGGGCGTATTCATTAAAATAATGGATGGAATTGCCTTTTTTTATTTACACTATTCGAGTTGCTACAATTGGTTGATTTTAATCTCGTATCAATTCATCATCGTCAACAGCTTCAGTTGTTCCGTACCATTAAAAGAAAAGCTTTCGACATATTATGTACTACTTATCTTTGGACTATCTTCTTTCATAGGCTAGTCAATTGGGAATCTGTCATAATGTGAGTGATCAAAGTTTTTGTTTAAAATAATTTACTGAGTTTAGCAATTTAAATCATTATCTATCGTTTGTCCCATGTTGGTCTAGAACTCAAAAATAAAATGTACCAACTGTTTTTCTTGCCTAGCAAGTCGTAAAAGGCGACTAATGGTGTATCCAGTTCTGAATTTGTGGTTACGTAGGCAACGAGGTAGCCACTTGTCACTGCTTATTCACAATTTATCTAACCGAATTAAAATTTTAGCCAAATGTGGTTTGAGGTGCTAACGGGCGCGGTGGTATGACAATATTTATCCTTGCTCCGGTCGCGTTAATATATTTTTTTATCCTTCCGTAACCATACTTTTTGTCTGGATAAAGATGGATGTATATGCAACATATATTGCATATGTTATCAGTGCCGCATGAGTAATTAGGATATCTAAGGTAACAAAAGTAGTTACTAGAGTAACAAATTGGGACATTGGATAGTGCTTAAGAATATGCACAGTATTTCCATCTTAGGAAGTCAAAAGTCAAAAGTCAAAATACTCTTTATTTATATAGGTTTGAAACAAACACTTATAAATCGCCAATTCAACAGAAAAATCAACTAATCATTTGAATCTACCACCACAAGGGTTGGTCGGTCACATAACCCCTACAAATCATTTTTGGTATAACTATTATATAAGACATCGCTATTATACCTAGTTGACGAAATGTAAAAGCATTCCAGAAGTTGTGTATACTCTATATCAGAAATCTATTTTGAGTTTACTGTTTGAATTTAATAGTAGTAAACTAAACTTAACCTTGTTATAATAGGTACAAATTTCTAATTAGGCTTCAATCTCGATAGATTGAAGCCTAATTAGAAATTTGTACCGAGAAATTTGTATCGAAACTATTGGTGTCCATACACCAATAGTTTTGATAAAACAGATATTTAAATGACACATTCTCGAACAACATTATTTGTCAACATCATGGCCTGAATGCTTTGCCTCAACAAATTTAGTTAAAAACTCATCGGTCTTGCTGATTCCGGCAACTCGTGATGACCACATCAATGTATCACAACTGCGCTCATAACGAGTTGTACCGGCTGATTTACGCGTCCCATGTGTCGTCTCTTGTCCGGGACAATCACAATCCGCTTACAAATGCGTATGCAAATGCGGACGGATCCTTTCCTCGTAAGCGGACAATTAATTACGGCGAACGAGCTTGTAAACAAGAATTTGTCTTAAGTGGATTAGTGTACGCTGCGCTCATGTACAGGGTGGTGATACTTAAGTAACAGTTTGTTGTATATAAATAAACAAAACATATTGATTATTAAGATGATACTTTTGTTACAAGATTTAAAAAAAAAAAACTGCTGCTCACAGCGAGATAAAGAGAAATTTTTAACAAAATAAGCTACGCACGGGACATAACGCTAGGAAGATGATGCCTAGCGTTATGTCCCGTGCTTAGACGGGGTCTGGATTTAGCGAGCCTCGTAATAACATTGAAGCGACTGCCGATCTGACCTTCGTAACCCTAAAATACCATAAAATTTTTGGATCATGGTTACAAATCCAAAGTTGTTTTGAATTTGCAGGTTTGATCACGATGTTTTCCCTCACCGTCGAGCTAGTGGCATAAATACGTACATAGAGTTACAAAATCCAGAGGTACGTGCTCGGGATTGAACCCGCACTCCTCGGTTAAGCGCGTGTCCTTACCATTGAGCTACCACCGCTCTCAATTTTTTTTTTAACAAAATTATTTAGGTAAATATCAGACGATATCACACACTGATCTGATTTCGATATAAGCGCAGCTTAGACTTTATAACGAATATCAAAATCCACAATGATATCACATAAACAGATTTAAAATATAAAAAACACAAGATGTCATCATAACACGAATTTCTATCCTGGATGGGAAGCAAACCCACTCCTGGCGCATAGGACTAAGTCACCTTATGCGCCATTGAGTCAGTAAATAACAATTAACGATTAACCATTACAATATACCTGAAAACAACCGTTCTCACCTCTAAGTTCACACTGACCCAACCCGAGCACCCTGTACACTGTTGGTGGCGAGCGCGAGACGTATGGCCGGTAATGGCCGTCGATTAAGTTAACGTTATTGTGTCCGGGTGTCGTCTCAGCGCGCTCCATGTGGGGGCGGGGTCACTTGTGCGCCTGGACCGGCGACCGGTGACAGCCTAAAACTATTCATCTATACTTATAATAAATCTGTAGAGAGGTAAATTCTGTACATGAAATATATTTTCAAAATAACTATCAGGGGGTGATTAGTGATCGATACTGATGCCAAAAATGCAATCAGTAAAATGTTTGTCTGTCTGCCTGTCTGTATGTTCCTTATAGAAACAAAAACTACTCGACGGATTTTAACGAAACTTGGTACAATTATTCTTCATACTCCTGGGCAGGTTATAGTATAGTTTTCATCACCCTACAATCAATAGGAGCAGAGTAGTGAAGGGAAATGTTGGGAAAACGGGAGAAGTTACTCCATTTTTTAAGCTTCCGTCGCGTGTGCAGCCTTAATGGTTAAAGTTACATAGAAATCATGTATGACGGAAATAGTCTTTATAATAGTAACCATAAACGCGGATGACACCGCTGGCACAGCTAGTCGTTAAATAAAACAGAGGACTGCTTGTACAAATTACTGTTATACTCAATACCCAATAATTTATTCCTTCCATAATGTTAACAATCGTTAATTATATTATAGACCATTATAGATTATAGACGCTTTATTTTCATACTTTACCTAATGCTATATTATAATACTACCTACTAAATCAATATGTAGTTAGAGAATTCTTATCAATTTAAACAAATAGAGGTAGATAGATAGATAGATAGATATTATTTATTGCACGAGATACAGATACAGAATTAATGATACAGACAGTACAATACAATTTAGGCGGTCTTATCGCTAAAAGCAATCTCTTCCAGACAACCTTCAGGAAGAGGAAAATAAGCTTATGAAAAGAGAGAGGGGTAGGGCCGTGCAGTAAATCATAGTAATAAAATAAAAAGGGGGATACAAAAATAAGGTCGAAGATAAAACACTTATATAACATATAAACATATATATAAACACAAATTCATAACTAAATAAAATACGCGCCTAAATATCAAATGAATACACACTTACAATATATAATAGTAGTTCAGTTGTTTATAATCATATTTTTACTTTTAGTCTAATGATGTGTATTATGACATAGTGTGAGAATTTTAACGTTTCTACAGTGTTTCAATGGCCATGGTCAAAAGCGGACTGTATCCGTACGTTATTAATATGTCTAACTTTAATGCAACGCGAAAGGTTTAGTATTTTATTTTAGCAAGCAAAGCAAGCAGCAATTAGATAATATCACAGATTGGCGCCGTTCGTTGTACTTTTGACAATGACAAATTGACCAAGTTGGTCCAACCGTTGCAAACAGCCTTTTATATTTATTTATATATAATACCGGGGGATAAGGTTATTGTACAATTGGAGGCAAAATAAATGGTAGTGTATTTGGGGAGACAATAACAACGGCGGGCTAAGGCCCGGAGCGCCGGGACGCCATTACCGCGCGTGACTTGCAGCCGCTGGACGCCTATTACAGGCTCGCTCGTGCACACTGCGCGCACGCACAGTGAGGTACTAACGTTAACACACTACCGCACAATCTCCGATGGGGTAGGCAAAGCCTAATAAACAATAAGCTCCGTAAGCCTCATTTAGACAAAAATAACGTTGATTTGAGTTGGTTTTATTTCATCTGGTTTACTAGTTCCAAAAAGTTTGACTTAAAAAAGATAATTCTAAGTTAATCCATCTTGTATTGTAGGATAAGTTAGAATGATGTGTGTGAAACTTGTCTATTACATTTAAGTCGTAAATTTTTTTTTTTTCAGCGTAAATATTTGGATTCTTCAGCGTAATATGTATTTACATACCTACATCTTATATTTTTTATAATGAAAGAGATCAGAGATTAAAGAAAGTCTGCTGTAGCAGGGATAAAGATATACAACTCTATGTAAAAACATAGAAATAATCATCTTGCCAAAAAACTACCTCAAAGGTGTTATAGTTTTTATTTTATGTTCCCTTTTAAAGTTAGGAATGGATTCTTATATTTTTACATACAGAAATATGATACCCCTTATCTTCAATTCCAAATACAATGTTAATCAAATTAGAGATTGTAATTAAAATTACTTAGATCAGTAGCTGGGGGAAAATATTAATTGAATCAACGCATAGTTAGTAGGCTCACTGCGGTTCGTTGCACTGTGTGTTAATTCACCAAGTAATCGGATTACGCGTTTTTCGGCCCTAATTGTGCGACGGACAGAAACGCTGACGCAACCTCTCTTTATGTATTTACATACGGCCGCGGCCATCCGCCGGTCTCGCGTCTTGTTCGGCGGTCACTGCGCAGGAATTATAATTAGCTACCAAAAGATCTCTTTAAGCCCCTCAATTGATCGTGATCATTAAGAATAAGGACTTTGGAATTCATTCACATGTTCGTTTTGAGATTTTTATTTTTACCTTTTTGCATCGTGACTTAGTGGAAATGAGAAATTTAATGAATGAATCGACATAAAGGTCTTCATTTAAATTTTATTTTGGAATTAAAAATTGATTAATTGCTGACAGATTGTGTGTATATTACGGCCCATCGATATACCAAAATGATAAAAATTTATTATTACATACAAATAAAATCATCAAATCTTATCATCAAGTTATATACAAGCAATTGTTCTACATTATATTGATATGTTCTATGTTAACGGGGATGGTTTCCGCACTTAGTCCTTGAAGTGGACCATTGTACGTGATTATATTGATATATTAGCAATTATATTTAACAGGGAATATCTATACAAATATTATAAAGAGGAAAGGTTTGATTTTTTATTTGTTTGTTTGTTTGTATGAATTGAATAGGCTCCGAAACTACTTGGCAGATTTCAATAATTCTTTCACCATTGTAAAGCTACATTATCCGGAAGTAACATAGGCTATATGTTATCCCGATATTCCCACGGGAACGGGAATTACGCGGGTGAAACCGCGGGGCGCTGCTATGTCTTATAAACATCCACAGCTCGCGTACAAATGCCCATCATCACATGAAACATTTTCCGCTAGCGGAATTCGAACCCATGACCTTTGATTTCGCGGTTTGGATTTCTAAGCAGGCTTTCAACGGGCCTGCCAACTTTCCTTTATAGTCTCCTACACCATGGTTAAGTGCAGTTCAATTCAAGGGTACACCTAATTTTTTAAAACAATATCAAATTACTAAACATCCATCCGAAGAAAAAAACGGTCACGTTTTATATACCGTCGAAAGCGATTGTTTCCGGCGTCCATGTAATATGCTAATTGCGTCACAGTATCCGTGCGCGCGCGCATGTCCCGCGACGGGCGGCGCCCGCGCGCGCGCCGTAAATCGCGGGCTCATGCACCACGATTCATGGGACAATTACGTAATAGATTCTTTTTTCGTGTCGTCAACCGTTAAGTGGATTATTTAACTTGGTGGTGGATTTCCAAAACACAGCTTAGGGCTCCATTAAAGCATAATGACTGTGATTTTCGGAAAGCCTGCGGGAACTGACGTGCCATCGCAGACACACGGGAATTGTGTTACCTTATGATGAACTTCTGTTTTTGGACATTTCTGGTCAAATTCTTTGTCAGCAATACACAAAATTATAAAAATAATGTCCTCCTAACAGGACCAACGGCTTAACGTGCTTTCCGACGCGCAGGGGTAATTAAACCGCCAACTTTCTGAATCCGGACTGTTACTGAGTAATTTCAATTAAAAATAACCAACCACAAATTTTTGGCCCGACCCGGGATTTGAACCCGGGATCTGTTAGTCCTTAAGCGGCGCATGCTACCACTTGACCAAACGAGGCAGTTAAGACAGTCAGTCATGACAACCATGAAGTAGTCATGACAGCATGACACAAATTATATTATTCATAAAGATATTTTTTATTATTTTCAGAATTAAAATGTATTGTTTTACATCTAACCCAGCCCAGCTTTATTTTTGGCTGATTGTGGTTAAAGAGGCCTGCTACCCATGATGTTATGTTATGTTATATTAAAATGTATTGGTGATGAATGTTCAAAATGTATGAAATTTCTTATCCCAAAGTGGGGGTATCAAATAACCAATTTATTAAAAACGTTATATAACTTGACGTCTCTAACAACCAATAATGCGTTAGTTATGGGTGAAATTAATGCGTTATGGTACAAATTAACTTACTACTAGAGAAGTATCAGATCTAACCTACTGATCACTAAAACCAATTCCAAGGTCTATCAGAGCGGTCAACTCTGAGACGTTTTGTTGAGAGCCGCGTAACGGGAGATTGATTGGTATAGCACCGAACCGGTGCCTGGTGCCCAGCCTGGACGGAAACCGTGAAATTACCTTTTACTAGATGACCCGACACTCAGTGATTTAGGCTACGCGAGTATAATGCACTCTTTTTTTATTTATTTATAAATTTTTATTCATATTTTTTTTTTTTTTTTTTTACCGCACCAAGCTTGAGTAGTCATGCTCACTATAACGTCGCTGGGGTTGTGGCGTTATGTCACGGGTCGTTACATTCCCAAAAATATGGTTGAGTGAAGCGATGGCTGACACATACGTCATGCTTGGGAACAGGTGCCACCTTGGGGGACTGGTCTGCTCTGGTTTGGTTAATTTATGCTTAAATTTTGTAAACATCGTTATTTTATATTTTGGTGTCTGACAAGCTGACTTCACGACATGGTTTAAATGCAAATATGATCTATACACCCCTGTAAAATGTGTTGTTGAAAAGCGTAACTACCGAGTTTCTTGCCGGTTTCTTCTCGGTAGAAGCAACATTCCGAACCGGTGGTAGATTCATATTATTGATTTTCCTGTTGAATTGACGATTTATAAGTGTTTGTTTCAAACCTATATAAATAAAGAGTATTTTGAATTTGACTTTGACTTTGACTTAAGTCGTCGTAGAATGTTAGAAAAAACTTCTTGAATGCGACAACACATTTAAATAAACAAGCATATAATTTTGTAAACAGAACAACTCGTACGTACGCACATTTCTTAATTAAGGTTAACTTGAGTATGCTTTGAGCATGACAGCAATACTTAATGATATTTTGGTATCAGGAAATAAATTAATGCCTCGTTTTAAAACAATTGGCTCTGTTACATAAGCCAATTATAATAAAAAACTTTTCTCAAAGATAAATAAAATAATAAAGCCAAAAAAAATTAATAAATGTTTCTAGAGAAGTCATCGTTGAAACATTTTAAAAATGGTCGTATTCCTAAATTGGTAGAACCGGTCTCCGAAACCAGAGCATTTGCGTAGTCGAGGACAAGGAAATCAATATAATGATGCCAATTTAGCAAAATAACTTGACATATACTCGATTTGCAAAAACCGATGATCACATGATTTGTGTGCAATGTCGATCATTATTTATTATCATTACCTCAAAAACGAATTTCGAGAAACTACATCTAATAAAAACAGTTGATGATCATGACATACAGGTGGCGGGGACCTGGTCAGACCGGACGCGGCGACGATTTTAAACAAATTAACAGATTTATATATCTCTTTAATGTCTTCGAGATGCAGATTTCGTTAAAAATACATGTGAAATAATTTACATTTGCTACCAATTTTGACATAATTAGAACTATTATCATTGCTTCATAATTAAAGCCAATTAGATTTATATCTTGTGGGTGGCACAGTTAGTGTGGTGAGTTGCGTCAGTCAATGCTTGCAGTATTCTCTAGAAGCATCACTTACAATGATTACTTAATAGCAATAGCAAACGCGCTGATCATATAATAGTAGGTACCAAGTAATGACTATTGTACCAAGTAACGACTATAGTAATATAAGTTTTAGGAAAAAAGCGTAATGATATGGTATATTAATTGCAAGATAAACATAATAAATAAATAATAAATAAATTCTCCAGACTGACACACCAATTATCTAGTTCCAAACTAAGCTATAAGCTTGTCCTATGGATACTAGGTGAACGGAAAGACAAACTTAAATACGTTTATAAACATCCATGACTTGAGTACTAATGTCCATGTTCATCACACTAAACATTTGCCCCTAGCGGGATTCGACCAACGGGCCTGTCCAAATATAATCTACCCTACGTTAGGAAGGTATTCAAACTAACTAACTTAACTTCACGCCACTTTCCTAGCGGGGTAGGCAAAAAAGGAAGGTATTCAATGTACGTAAAAACCATACGTACGTTAGAACTAGAGATTGCAATCCAGTGGTATTTTTTTGAAATAAAATTGTGTTTGACGCAGCTGGATTGCTTGATCCAGGACAGTTTCCAAATCTAATGAAGTACAGTAAAGTAATTCCATTGTTTAAGTCAGGTGATAAAAGTGACCCGTCTAACTATAGACCTATTTCTATTTTACCAGCCCTAAGTAAGATTTTTGAAAAGATAATATTTAATCAGCTACTTCGTCACTTTACACTCAATAAATTATTGCATTATAAACAATATGGATTCACTAAGGGCAAATCCACAACTGACGCTGGAGTGGCACTTATGAAACATGTGATTGAGGCTTGGGAGACCAAAAAGGATGCTAGCGGTATTTTCTGCGATTTATCGAAGGCGTTTGATTGCGTTGAGCACCAGACCTTATTGATGAAGCTAAAGGATTATGGTGTTTCAACGAATTCACTTAGTCTTATGAAGTCATATTTAGTTGACAGACTTCAAATAATTAACATTAATGGAGCTAATTCTTCTGGCGCCCCACTATCCATGGGAGTGCCCCAGGGCTCGATATTGGGACCTCTGCTCTTCCTAATTTATATAAATGACCTTCCTTATTACACAAATAACATATGTGAGACAGTATTTTTTGCAGATGATACTTCATTAATTTTTAAAATTGATAGAACCAAAGAAAATTTTGAAGACGTGAATAATGCTCTCAGAAGTTCTAAAATGGTTTACAGTCAATAATCTATTACTTAATGCTAAAAAAACCAAATGTTTGAAATTTTCATTACCCAACGTAAGGCAGGTGAGCCCGAGCATTATAGTAAATAATGAAGCAATTGAAGTTGTCAATTCTACTGTATTTCTCGGGATCACCTTGGATTCAAAATTGCAATAGGCTCCTCATATTGCGGCCTTGGCAGGGAGACTTAGCTCTGCGGCATATGCAGTCAGGAAAATAAAATACTTAACTGATGTTGAAACGGCAAGATTGGTATATTTCAGTTATTTTCATAGTGTAATGTCATATGGTCTGCTGATGTGGGGTTCTGCGGCCAATATTAAGACTATTTCCATTTTGCAGAAGAGGGCCGTCAGAGCCATTTACGGCCTCAGACCATGTGATTCACTCAGAGAACTGTTTAAAGAAATCAATATTTTAACACTAGCGTCACAATACATTTTAGATTGTATCATGTATGTTTACAAGAACATTCAGATATTCCCAAAAAAATCAGATACTCATTCTTTTAATACTTGAAATAGACACAGACTTGCTGTTCCAAATCACAGACTTAATAAGAGTGGTAATTCTTTCATTGGGTTAAGTATAAAAATATTCAATATGTTACCTCAAAATCTCATTGATTTACCTGTACATAAGTTTAAATTATATGTTGAAAATTGTTTGATTAAAAAGGGCTACTACAAGATAGAAGACTATTTAAATGATAAGAATATATGGTTAGACCCAGAATAGGCTGTTCGCCTGCACTGCTAAATTTACATTCACGTATAAATTGTAATAATAGACTTGGCATTTTAAAAGAGTACCTATCGAGTTTCTTGCCGGTTTCTTCTCGGTAAAATCTACTTGTTGAACCGGTAGATATTGATCTTATTCTGACGATTTATAAGTGCTTTTTTTAAGCCTACGTAAATAAAGACAATTTCATTTCATTTCATTTCATAGCATTCGAATCTCCAGTAGGGGTTTAAATCCATCGACATTGAACCAGAAAATGTCTTTGTATCCACCACAGCTAAAGTTGTACTCCAGTCCGCTTGCTAGATCCAGCATTGCAATCCCTTATTAGAATAAAAAACTTGCTCCTTTTTTGAAATCGCTTTAAAAGGTAAAGATCTCATGATTGCCTATAAACTCAGCGGACTACTTTATGATACTTGTTGCACCATCGAATATGTAACGCAAATTATGTAACCACCCATAAGTTCTTCTGCACAATATGTTGCAAATTTTTCTATCAGTGAATCATTTTAGGAGTGAAACCTTGTCTTAAACATGTAGTAGATTGAATACCCATTACAAAGATAAACCTTGCCCATCTAAGGTGCCATAGTCGCCTAACATCGGGTCATGTTTGTAGTCAAATACGATCAGCAATGCCTTCAAGCAAACGCTTACATTTAATTCTTTTCATTTCATCTTAGTCGCGATAACAAAACAAAAACATAACACAAATTGCAGGAGCGATAATCATCTCCTGTTTGTGCAAAGCTATGTCTAATGAAACGGCTGAGCCGAAATGAGCGATCCGCGGCGATACCGTCGCGAGATAACGCGCACAAAGCAGCGCGCTCTATGTCGAAATTAAAATCGGTTCGTATATGGAGATCGCACGATTCGCCGACGCCTGCGCCGCACCGCCCAGCGCCGCGCAAGAATGCGGCGCGGCAGGTGTCAGCTCTTTGTTTCCGGTTGGTCGCTGCCAAAATACACCAACCAATTGACATACTTTTTAAAGCAGTCCAGACTACCTCAATGATCTTCGAAAGAAGGTTGGATTTTACGTTTATAGCAGCAATAATTTTTCATTGTTAAAAACACGCGCCTGAAATGCGAGGTACTATTATAATGACGTTTATATTCCTGGAAATAGGCCGACCTCCGAAAAGTAATAAGTGCCTTTAATCACTTTTATCGTAAAATGAAACTACATATAATGCCTGCCTAGTATACATAGTATACATAGTTACAAAAGTGTCCTTCAGGGACAGGTTGATAGCTAAAATTTTCAGCTTTAAAAAAACATATTAACTATTCTTTTCCAAAAAAAAAACATAAAACATTTAAATCTCCAGTGCTACAGCACACTTACCTTACCTACTCGGCCGGGGCGCAGCGCACGCGCAGGCGCAGACTCGCGCATTACGGTACCGCGCATCCTCGCGACCTCGCAGCGACCATTTGCATACGTCGCGTGGGAACTAACTGTTGCGCTTTTGGGGCCTCATCGTCAGATCAGTTAGGTCTCGCTTCATTTGTAGGTCAACATAATAACGTGGCGAGCTATGCTAGAACTATTAGACGGGTTTTGTGAACTGACATTGATATTTATTGAATACTTGCTCTTGCCTGCGACACTGCTTGCGTGGAATTAGAAACGCTGGCTTGATGTCATAGCGGATGACATGCGAGCAAACGGTCTCACAACCAAGGATGCCAAAGACCGTCCGAAGTGGAGGCGTAAGACAAGGAAGCCTACCCTGGACTCCGGCACACGGGTGTAACCGGGACGACGCCATGTTGATGATGACTGCTTGCGTGGAATTCGGACAGTCACAGACTCCAGCGTGCATCTCGCGTTTACTATATTATTTTCAGGTATAAGTATAACTTGTCACTTCTTAGTTATAACTTGGTTTCATGTTTTGATTTAGACTTAAGTTTAAGTGTAAAAGACGGACAAAGTTACTAAAGCATCTACATAACTGTCAGGTTGTAATGTTGCAACTATGCGACATTAAAAGCGGGCACATGCACTCCAAGAATTGAAATAGCATCAAAAATACATAATTTCAAATATGGAGTTGTATCTTATAGCCTATAATTAATTATAGGTGCGAATGAAAATAATATATTTCTTAATTCAGATAAAACTTTCAGAGCGATAAAGTGAGCGACTCATTCGACACCGTCGTTAATACTTTAATTAAACACATAAAAACGGCACAACATGTAATTCAGCATTGTTCTCTCGAAACACGATGACATCTTAATTTTATGTTGTCTTAAAATAATAATGGATATGTTAAGCGTATCCAAGTTAGCTGGTTGTATGTAAGGACTACGAAGGTCGAAAAGCAGTCGCTTCAATGTAATAACCATACCTGCTAAATCCAGGGTAATGTCTAAGTTAGAATTTTCCATCTAACTCAGCTCCGTTTTATTTTTTGCATTCATGTGGTCAAGGGGGTAGCCTACCCCTTCGGAGGTTACGGGCGTGATGGTACTCGTATGTATGTTTAAGTAGACCGCGACGGAGCTTAGGACGTAGGTAACGCTAGGAAGATGTCTTAAGCGTCTTTTAGGATATTAAATAGATATCGTACAGAACATACCAACTGTGTTATGTTCCTCGACTAGCATGTCGTAAGATAAATAAATATAAATAAATATCCGACTACATCACAAACATTGATCTTCCTCCGAGGTAAGTAGCTTAAGCATTTGTGTTACGGATATCAGAATCAACAGTGGTATTACAAATATTTACTTAAATATTGGATATTAACACCCAGACATGGAACAAACACAAGTATTCATCATACGAATGTTTGTCCTGGGTGGGGATCGAACCCACAACTCTTGGCGCATGGGGCAGGGTCACTACCGAATGCGCCATCGAGCCAGTCAAAAACCGACTAATTGTGTATTTTGTGTTGAGTTTGTGACGCTGAGTAAGTGACGAGCAAGCCCCTTGTCACCCTTTTCGCAAATGTTTCATCTTTTTTTACAGATAATTTTATTCTAACTAACATATACGCCCATAATTCCCGAAGTGGTAGGCAGAGTCAAAGGGGCTGCAGGCCCTTTAACCACATTCAGCCAACAATGAAACTGGGTAAGGTTAGATGGATAATTGTGAAAAAGACAAATGGCTAGCTTTGCCTGCACAATCACATACACAAAACCCCATATACCATTAGTCGCCTTTTACGACATGCTAGGCAAGAAACACTTGGCTCATTCTTTTTATGTCCCAGACCACCATGGGACTTATTCCAACCAAATGCGGTTTAAGTACTTACCTTATTACAATAGACTCTAGCTACCCCTACGCAAATCGCAGGCATCACGATATAATGTATGTATTAATATCACACATTATTTTTATTAAGTTGCAACGTCAATACATTCCAGTATTTAGCTCACGTATTTCCCTAGCATATCCTTGTTGAAGCAGGCCTCCAGCAGATCGTTAGTGCGCAGGCGCTCGTCAGCTCGGTATTGAGCCGGCTGCGCGGCCGCAGCGCCGTCACGGGAGATTAATGGCTGACGTGTGATGCATATATGCGGTCGCTCATGTAGATCTGCAGTGAAGTATGTTTTCAACTAGTTCACAACTATTTGGGTCTGACTGGCTTGCACCGTGTTTCCATCTAACATTGCAAAGCTTATTAGAACTGGATCAGTTCTTGCATGTACATAGTCGTATTAAGACTTTTGCTAGCACCCCGCCGCTGGCAATATGCTTAATCAGCAATGAGATATAAAATAACGAAAATCTTTTTGTGCCACCAACAGCGCCCAACAACGATTTTTTTTTAAACAATTACATATTGACAGCACTGATTGACAATGGTGGTATTTTGAAAAGGTGATTAGGGGTCAATTTATTTATTGGTACATATGCAAATCTGTGACCTTTATTATAAATTATACTCGAGTTCAGCAGTGGGTTGCGAAAGCGGCGTCTGGCGCGCGCGTTTCGGTAATTGCTCAGCTCCGGCAGACACGAGAGCGAGCCTTTGTTCACTCTCGCTGCTCAAGCTTGAGCCGAGACCCTTATTTTGCAATTTTTAATCCTTATTGTTTGTTTACTTTCTAGAAACAAAGACACTCGATATACCCGATAGCACTCAGAGGTTAATCAATATCTTGTTATTGATTTATTCGTATAGAACATATCTCGCAATACAGGGACGTGTATGTTAGACATAAAATTTCAACTTTTGCCAGTTTCTTGCCAGTTTCTTCTCGGTAGAATGAACATATCGAACCTGTGGTAGATTCATGTAGTTTTAGGATCTCACCTATGTAATGACGATTTATAAGTGCTTTCTTGAAGCCTACATAAATAAAGACATTTTGAATTTGTATTTGAATATTGACGCATGTATTTTATTTTTCCTTTTAAGTCTCCAAACCTAATATTTAAGTTGCTTCTGTAATTTGTCATGAATCAAAATCTTTATACTATGTGTTATTTCTATTATTCATTTTATGTTATTTTTATTTTATGAAAAGGATCACTGATCATAAATGTTGAAGAGGCGAGTGAGGTGTGTAAGGATCGTGCCATATAGCGTTCGGTTCTCTCTGCCTACCCCGCTAGGGAAGTGGCGTAAAGTTTAGTTAGTAAGTTAGTTAGTTTTGTGTTATTTAGATAGTCTTTCTTATAAATCAGAATCAGAAATACGAGTGTGTACGTTGTGTATTTGCTGTTTTATTTCGAGATTCCTGATTACCCCACATTCCCCTAAACAATATTTTTTTATTTCCTGAATTGATTTTAACAACTTGAAGCCTGGGACTCGAAGCCAAATTCTTAATGTCTTTATTATCCTTTTTACTGAGCATAAAGGGACTGAACACAACAATAGTACGATCACCAATCCAGATCGTGGCTGCTAGCACGGCTGCACGGCCGCGATCAAATACCGACTGCCCTATACAGCGGAGCCCTTAAACACCGATCGACCTTACTTGGACACACAATGATGAACAATACCCATTTTTGCCATAACTCAGCCGCGGCCCGCTCCGCTCTTTAGACGATATCGTGCAAAAGAATCTTGTACCAGTGAGGGGGGCGCGCGTGACCGCGGACGAGCCCCGTGTACGAATCAATAAACATAATTCATAGCTCTTTGTTGCGCCTGCGCAGGGGACACGACCGGGATGCGCCCCGGACTGCGCCGCCTGCGATACGACAGTTATACACTTATATTAGCTCGTCGATAGTATCAATTTATCTTTGGATGCTGTGTTTGTTTTTAATGAATCAGTTTAATGTTGATTAGCGATTAAGATAGTAACGGGTCGCTTAGTGTAGAGAGTTAGAAATGTTCAGATGTTTCAAATGGACATTGTCATTTAACTTTAAGTCATGTCAAGTCAGAAATCATTCAAACATTGGTAGCTCTATCGACCATTTGAGGCTTTCAACGACCAGCTAAGCAAAGCACATTCGAAACATAATTTTGAAGTCATAGACCTACTGTGCCGTATATAATATTACTGAAATGAACATTTTATATATATATATACCTATATCATACTACATCACATACACTGATCTGACTTCGAGATAAGTAGCTTAAGCACTTGTATTACGGATATCAAAAACAACAGTGGTATTACAAATATATACTTAAATATTGGATATTAACACCCAGACCCAGAACAAACATAAATATTCATTACACGAATGTTTGTCCTGGGTGGGGATCGAACCCACAACTCTTGGCGCATGGGGCAGAGTCACTACCGAATGCGCCATCGAGTCAGTTGATTTTTATTACTTTAGAGGCCTAAATAAAACGAGAATTAAATAAGATTTGCCCAGGATGGTAATGATGATGACCCAAAAGTTGGAGGGCGAAGATGCATCATTGCAGGGCCATCCATCACAGATAGTCGAAGCAACGACGGGAGCGATCCCTCAGGGTCGGCACGGTAAATGGCAACCACTAATTAGCCATTGTTCTGACCGACAGCCATCACTCGTCATTAGGGCTGACACAATATCACTAGGACGTGACGTATTTTTATTTCAAAGAATACTTTTATAAATAAAATTTCGCAAATCCTATCGTGGGATACGTTTATCGAATGATAGTTGCGTCATAGTCAAGCTACAAAGATGACTACTCCAGTAGATTGCATTACTTTTCAGATAGTACTAGAATCTTCTATTGTTTTTTGAAGAGAAAATTCTACTTAGATGTCAGCTTAATGTAATAGATCAAATGTACTAAAGCATGAAATAAGTTTTCCTTACACGTGAAGTCACTTTACACTTAAGAGCCCAGGGCCCCTTTTGATACAAGCTCTACGGTTTTTATAACTCCTAACATCACCTTCTGTTAATACACAACCAATCTGGTTGTAGTAGCTGAGCCTGGGCCTTCCGCGGCTCCTACATCCTTCCACTTTCGCATTGTATATCTGTTTAGTCAATCTTTCGTCATCCATTCTTTCCACATGTCCGAACCACCGGAGCATGCCTCTTCTTACCTTGACTCTGACGCTGTCCTTCAGACCGACTCTCTTTCTTACATCATCATTCCGAACGCAGTCTGTGAGCGATACACCGCAGATTTTCCGCAACGCACGCATCTCGACCGCGTTTATTCTACTTTCATACTCTTTCTGCCATACCCAACTCTCGCTTCCATATGTTAGCGTAGGAATCAGCACCGCATTGTGTATAGCAAGCTGGGCCTTCTGGATTAAGACTTTACTGCCTAGAAGTTTTCCTAACGCTCCATTCACCCTATTCCCTGCATTCACTCTTCTTTCTATATCAGCGGAGTACCTTCCATCTCTACTAAATGCAGATCCTAGATATACAATTTCATTCACCTGTTCCAGCACTACATCGCCAACCGTTATCCTTGTATCTGTTCTGGTTTCATCTCTTTCAAACACCATAATCTTTGTTTTTATTTGTTTGTATTTTATAAATTAAAGATAAATAAATAAATAAATTCTCCAGACTGATACACCAATTCCCTAGTTCCGAACTAAGCATATTAACTTAAATATGTTTCTAAACATCTATGTCTCAAGTACAAATGTCCATGTCCATTACACGAATCATTTGCCCCTAGCAGGATTCGAACCCGCGACCCTTGGTTTCGTGGCCAGGGTATCTGACCACTCGAACAACGGGCCTGTCATCCATTATATAATATTCGATATCCTTACTCACTTTCATATTCCTGTTCGACATTACTTAATGCCACCGATACAATTCTCACCGCAGCCCTGCCGATCGGCTGTCGGTCATAGTTCACGCGCTGCGCAACAGTGGTTTATTTGCGCTGCGCCTGCGCGGTCATTACGAGCGACATGCTACGACAAAATAATCGCGTTTTTTACCAGTAATTATAGTACCGCAGACAGAACAAAACAATGTTGTAGTTTAAAAACTACTAGCTGTAGCCCGTGACTTCGCTCACGCAGTCTGCATATATGCTAGCCATCTCATTATCTACATAATAACGAACTCAATATCGAATACACCATTAGAGACTGCGCCCATTATCGGGACGGGGGATTTTTAGGTGACGAATAGTAATATACCTTATGTTATTACACTAGGGTTAATTATTATTTATTAGTTAAGTTATTAGGTAAGATGAGGCATGCTCCGGTGGTTCGGACATGTGGAAAGAATGGATGACGAAAGATTGACTAACAGATATACAATGCGAAAGTAGAAGGATGTAGGAGCCGCGGAAGGCCCAGGCTCACCTACCAGATTGATCGTGTATTAAAAGAAGGTGATGTTAGGAGTCATAAAAACCGTAGAGCTTGTATAAAAAGGATTATGAATGTTGAAGAGGCGAGTGAGGTGTGTAAGGATCGTGCCATATGGCGTTCGGTTCTCTCTGCCTACCCCGCTAGGGAAGTGGCGTGAAGTTTAGTTAGTTAGTTAGTTAGTTACTAGGGTTAAAATTGCAATGTTAATGGTTTTAGCAAGCCGCGGTATGCTTAAATACCTAAAAATAGACAACTAAAATCACTTGTCACTTGCCACGGCAAGTGATTTTTAGTTGGTCCCGATAATAGACGCAGTCCCTTAGTCGCCCCGACAACATGACAGTTGGTATGTTATTTTTTAGTACCAAATCGACATGAACAATGCCTATATTGAACGAAATGGTTCAACGTATTATGGAGAAAACTTTACTTGCGAATTAAAAACGGATTCATAACTTTTGAAGCAACTGAGGATCAATTTTTCCCGGTTCCCTCGCTTAAGGTTTAGGAAATTCTCAAAGCAGCTGCTTCTATGAAACCATACCATCAAAGGGGCAACTAGCCCCCTCATCCACATTCATCCAAAAAATAAACCTGGGCTGGTTAGGAAAATTGTGAAAAAGTAGTGGCAAGTGGCTAGCTCGTCGCCTACACAATCACACACCCAAAACCCCGATATACCAATAGTCGCCTTTTACGTCATGCTAGGCAAGGATATAATAACCAGACTAGTTTAAGTGTGAATCGGTCGAAGCAGACCCCGACTAGGGCCGCAGCGCTGGTAAGATAATGACTTGTGTAACGTATTGCGCGACCGGCGCAGGCGGCGGCATCGGTCGTGCGGGACGCGAAATTAAAATTAATTCCGGCAAGTACATGCCATTAGCCGTTACTGGTCCGTCCGGCGGGCCGCTGAAGGTACTGTTAACTACGAATATATGTGTAGACTTTCCTGTCTTAGCCGGCCGCCCGACACATGCTGAGTACCTAGATGACTTTTTAGTGTCACTTACTTGTATTTACATTACATTACTTTTTACATACATATTTTTCAAATTCAAATTCAAAATTTCTTTATTCATGTAGGCCTTAAAAAAATCACTTATAAATCGTCAATTTTACAAAATGAATCTACAATGTGTATCTACCACCGGTTTGGAATGCTGATTCTACCGAGAAGAAACCGGCAAGAAATAGGCATACATACATACATATATAACATCACGCCCATAATCCCCGAAAGGGTAGGCAGAGTCAATCCTATTTTTATTTGATTACTATATTTTGACCAGTTGCAAAATTGATGGGCTATTCTGGAATCTATAGAGAAGAATTCAGCATTAAACTACATATATTAATGCATTACTTTTTAATTTTTGTTAAATTGTATGTGTCACTTAATAAATTATTTTTCTTTCTTTCTTTCTTTCTTTCAATACCTAAACATAGTTACCGTTTTATTTATATGCCACCTCCTATGTATATACACTTAGTGAGCAAAGAAATGTTTTGTTTGATTTGATGCTTATCAATGTACAATTCAGAATTGGCAAAAGTCATACGTTCAAGCAACATGGAAGTTGTAACCATCGTCTGGTTGCCTTAACAATGATTCTAAGTTAAGATTTTTTTTTTTATTACACGATGCTAAAAAATTCTAGAGCACAAGATAGGACAGGACATTTACAACAATTTTAATTTTTTAATTTTTCATTTCATTTTTATTATTAATGTTTGCCTAATTTTTTTCTCATCGTAGATAATATATAGTTTGGTAAATATATCAACCATTTATTAGTACTTTCTGGAGAACCATCATAATGTTTAACCGTCAGATAAAATATAAATAGCAGATATTTCATAATCCGTTTACTATTGTAATAATCTCTATCTCAATATACAAAGTAAGTAGATTAATAGTTACATACATATTTGTCTGACTGTACAACAGTGTAATAATAAGAGCGATGATTAACTTTCGCTAATCCTATTTTTATTTAATTACTATATTTTGACCAGTTGCAAAATTTGATGGAATCTATTTTGGAATCGATAGAGAAGAATTCAGCATAAAACTACGTATATTAATGCGCAGGCTACCGTTATGATTCAGTTTATCAACTCACGTTCAATGATAATAATTACTTCACATTTTGAAATTAGAAAGACACAGACAGAGAGTTCTTGTTCTATTTAGAAAGAAGAAAAACTAAATTAAAGCAGCAATAGGAAAAAAAAAATTCTTTTACGGAAAAGTATCACATAATCTGCCTCATACTTTTTAGAAAATATCATAGCCTATTGACATTTCCCACACTAGAGGTATCACAAAGTCGTAAATCGCGACGCCCAACTTAACCGCACAAATAAATGTGAATCTTGAACCGTTTGAACGTTTCGACCGTTTAACAAATCGCGCACACCGAGCCAGCACAAACTAGGTCATTCAAATTACATCGAGTCATACAGCGCATTAAATGAGCCATAAAACTATAACGACGCAGTCACGGCCACGACCGCATGGGAACAATGAACATTAACCAGCGAATTAGACAACTGTACTTGGTGTGAGCGGTATAGACGCTAGGAGGTCGCATAGATAGATAGATTAACTGACAAACCGATGTATTTAACATCCTTTTCTTTGATACTGGCAATCTATCTCTCTGCTCGGTGAATAATAGCTGGATCTCTTCCAGCGACCTCTAAGTCGAAGGTTCTCTGGACAGAGTCGATGGATGACCGGGTATCCCGTATTGCTCAAGTGGATGAGAGCATCGGCAACCGGCCTACCCTACATGGCTGGAACCACTAGTCCCTCCTATAAGATGCAAGATAGCTTATATTTTCCAACTATAATAAAACAAATAGAGTTTTAATATTGAATATTTAAGTATATATTTGTAATACCACTGTTGATACTGATATCCGTAACACAAGTGCTTAAGCTACTTACCTCGGAGTCAGATCAATGTATGTGATGTAGTTAGATATTTATTATTACTTTAGATCGCCCACTGGTCGAATTCGACTATTATTAGTTTGTTTTTTTTTTTATTATTTATAGAAATATTGGCTTTCCTTCTACATATAAACTTTAACTGTGCTAAATCTCATACTCCTCCGTCCGCGTAATTCTCTAAAAAGAGTTACAAAGTATTTGCTTAACTAATTAATATATAGATTATTTATAAATGAAAACAATGTACATAACATTTGAATTGACGGTGATATAAATAAATAAATTTGTGATAAAGAACTATCGAATCCCGTTTCCCACCGCGACTCGAATCTGTGAGCCATGGCAGGAGCTGGTCCCGTTTCCTGGAGCCGTAACCGGCGTCAGGTGGGGCCATCCGTCTTGGTGCGGGCCCTATTTGGCGATATGTTAACGCCAACGAACACACGGGCAACAGTTGGCAGCGGCACCGCGTAAGATTTGTAATAAATAATAGACGACATTGCAACATAGATTTGATTTCATAGTAAGTAGTTTTAATTACTTGTATTTTGTAAACATTATATTTAAAAAAAAATACATTTGCCGTCGACTTGCAATCCGCGTAGATTATCCATTCAAAAGGAAGAAGTTTTGACAATCACTAGCGATTGTCAAAACTTCTCAAAGCACCAGATGGAAGGTGAAGTTTTTTATTTTACTTCCTATGCGCATTAATTAATGGGCCGTGATGTTGTATGTATTAATTTAAAAGATTTTATAGACAATTCTCGGAAATTGGATGCAAAAGCAATATTTCGTTTGAAGGAGAAAATAATTTAAATACGTATCTATAATACAGGAATAAATAGCAACAAAATATCATATATCGCCGTCATCCGATGAACAGGTTATTAGAATAGCAAATTATAAATTTACTTAAGACGTTAATTAGTAAAATTAATTATGTTCTTCATATAAACAGATATTTACAGCACCGGAAAGTGTAATGTTTTCGCGTGCGTAATTAGAAATAATTTAATACTGTGTTACGCTGCGGGAACGAAGTATACTCGTGGGAAACGTTTAATACATGCACTCTTCGTTATATCGCAATCAACGCAACTAAGGATATTATTTTTCAGGATTAAAAAATAAAAGGCAATTAATGGGATTTTGTGTTCATAATGGTGTAGGTAGGGAGATATAGGTGACTATAGTGAAAAAAATATTTACCTTTTATTGTTAAAAAACAAATGGCTAGCTCGTCTATATAATAACAAACGCAATTCCCGAGGCTATATTCATAGGAACATGAATGTTGAAGAGGCGAATGAGGTGTTTAAGGATCGTGTCATATGGCGTTCTGTTCTCTGTGCCTACCCCTCTAAGGAAGTGGCGTGAAGTTTAGTTAGTTAGTTATATTCATAGACTATAGCACACTAAGCAAGGAACATAATTTAGTATACTATTTTCAAGTCCCACACCAACATATTCCATTTATAAAACTAGTAGCATATGATTACGTCTGTAATCCCTAAGGGATAGATAGAGTCCAAAGAGCGACCAGCTCCTTAAACCAAATTCAACTGATACACAATTTTTTCGTCCCACAACAATTAACGGGTTTAGGGTATGTGACTGAGTAGGCAACGAGCTAGCCCCTTGTCACTCCTTTTTCACAGCTTTTCATCCAACCCAGCCCACTGTCCCATGTTGGTCTGGGACTCAAAAAGAATATGCCAACTGGTGTTCTTGCCTAGCATGTCGTAAAAGGCGACTAATGGTATATCGAGTTTTGGGTCTGTGATTGTGTAGGCGACAAGTTAGCCGCTTGTCACTGCTTTTTCAAAAATTTTCCATCTAACCCATCCTGGCTTTATTTTTGGCTAAATGTGGTTGAAGGGGCAACATGCCCCTTTGAGGCTTCTCCTTCGGGGATTACAGGCGTGATGTTATGTTTGTATGTAACAACATGGGACCATTTATGAAACCAGTAGCGTTTCTTATACACCGCCCTCCCGTGCATTCCTCCCGCTATCGATCGCCATAACTCGCGCGCATCTGTCTCAGGCGCGCGAATTTCCTCCACAATCTCCACATTGTTGCGACAGCGACAACTGTCGCGCGGGCCCACAAGCTAAACGTAGCATTGTCAGCGTCGCCCTCTCGTTACCGTTGTTTAGGGCCGTCGCTCCTGAACGCGGCGAGTTAGATGCTTGTCTATCCGTTTAGGCTTACGCCACA
Source organism: Glyphodes perspectalis (assembly GCA_951394215.1). NCBI lineage: Eukaryota > Metazoa > Arthropoda > Insecta > Lepidoptera > Crambidae > Glyphodes > Glyphodes perspectalis. Next base: position 14,333,946 of record OX596216.1, read on the forward strand.
CTTGACAGAAACGAAAAGCTAATACAATAAATAAATAAATGTATAAATATCAGACAACATCATTGATCTGACTCCAAGGTAAGTAGCTTAAGCACTTGTGTTACGGATATCAGAATCAACAGTGGTATTACAAATATATACTTAAATATTGGATATTAACACCCAGACACAGAACAAACACAAGTATTCATCACACGAATGTTTGTCCTGGGTGGGGATCGAACCCACAACTCTTGGCGCATGGGGCAGGGTCACTACCAAATGCGCCATCGAGCTTGTCGAACATACAAACAACATATATAAAACATCACACCCGCCATCCCCGAAGGGGTAGGCAGAGGCAAAAAGACAGCAAGCCCTTCTAACCACATTCAGCCAAAAATAAAAATGGACTGGATTAGGTGGAAAATTGTGAAAAAATAGTGACAAGTGGCTATCTTATCGCCTATACAATCACATACCTAAAACCCGATATGTCCCATGTTGGTCTGCGGTTGTTTTGTTGGTCTGGGACTTAAAAATAATGTGCCAACTGTGTTCCTTGCCTACCATGTCATAAAGGTGACTAATGGTATATCGGGCCATTACAAATCATTGCTCATAAATGATAATGTGACGGAGTGACCGATCATCTGCCCGTTTTGCTCATTAAAGTAAGTTGTATAGGAGTTCCGCGAGGGCAGTTCCGCAACAGCATTTCCGTCAGGTGTGTCGTAGGCCTTACTGTAAAATACTTATGAGGTGACGCGGACAAGAAAGAGTTACGGTAGCGACTTGGTGCTGACGTGCCTGCGTATTTAAAGTGACAAACAATGAGCATATATATTGGTATCTCATTCTAAAGTCAGGTCGTACCTAAGATAAGGAGTAGTACCTAAGAGTCATGTGAATAAACTGCGTAAAGTCAGAGCTGATAAACGAGATTGGAAACTCAATATATATTTATCAAATGCATTATCAAGCACTAACCAGGCTCAGCTACAATCATCATCTTCCTAGCGTTATGTCCCGTGCTCCGACGGGGTCCGCTTAGACCATGAACCAGGATTTAGCGAGTCTAGTAATTACATTGAAGCGATTGCTGACCTGACCTTCGTAACCCTAAGATAGGGGAACCAGACAATTTTTGGATCATGGTTACAAATCCAATGTTGTTTGATTTTGCAGGTTTCATCACGATGTTTTCCCTCATCGTCGAGCTAGTGGTATAATTACGTACATAGATTTGAAAAATCCAGAGGTACGTGCCCGGGTTTGAACCCGCACTCCTCGGTTAAGAGGCGCGTGTCCTTACCATTGAGCTACCACCGCTTCTCTAATATATCAATTTTAAAACACATTATATTATTAGATAGGCTCAGCTACAACGATGATAGATATTAATGTTTCTTTTAATTTGTACCGGTATCACGACAACCACTATCAAACAATCATAAGATGCCCCATCGTAAACGGTTGTCATAGCCTATGGCTTTTGCAATGCCACAGGCATCACTCACCAAGCAAAAATATCCAGTACAGTTAAACTCTGCTACTTCCACATCGATCTCCTGCGAAAAAATGCTTTACCAGTTCAGACCAGGGTTAAAGTCCTCTCACTACAAATATCGGACCGGGGGTCGAACCCGACTCTGCACAAATTTGCTAATGACGCCATTAAATGACGCCAGTAAAGATCGAAATGCCACCCATCACACATGCGTCGCCACCGAACTCATTCTGCGCACCTCATAACTCCTTATCAAGCGAGCGTCATTCGCCAATTCCTTTCATCACCGCCGCCCATCTGATTGCCAGTCTCCATTCGACGCACACAAAGAGTTCCATTACCGATCCTTGTAGAAACCAATTTGCGCTCTTTAGGTTTATAGCGAGGACAGTCTTTTATCAGACTAATCGCTTCGCTTCACCGCACCGGGCCTCAAAGAGGTTCCAGATGCAATGAAACATTTACGAGCACCTATTAGCGGTTCAATAGAAAAAGGCTCAATTCATTCGGTTAGATTTTGTCTTACAGTAGGTACACAGTTTGTCTTTTTTCATGCAATCTCTGTGGGTTGGTAAATAATAGTAATAAATTTAAATGAGCCATATTTCTGGGTGATAATAAAGGACTTACTAAATTTTAAGCAGAAAAATAAAATAAGCCCGGCTAAACCCATCATCATCCTCTTGCCCTTCTCCGAGTTTACCGGGGGTCGGGGCAGCATGTCCTCTTCTTCCATTCGTCCCGGTCAGCCGTCATCAAGCTATCCACTCCCATTTCATTCATATCATCTTTCACACAATCTGTTATAAACCCAATCACCCAAAAAAGGGCCACTAGCAAAACAAGACCAAATTTTAATTAGAGCTATAAGCACTGTAAACGATAAGTAATATCAACTATATACCGACGTAAATCAAACCGAATTAAAACCTTCCCAGTTCCGCTAATAATTAATACTTTTGTCACGCCATTCATAAACATTTAATAGTATCGCAAATTGCTCATCTACTTTAGATTTTAAGATTCGAAGACACATCTTAAATGTCAGGTGTTTACCTCGACAAAGTAATAGACAGAATAAGATAACGAGTAACAAGCTTTGACTAAGTAGCGTTTGATAAACAAGACAATGAATAATCTCATAATGAATTAGGCAAGGCCCCGGCGGTTTCGTCAGCGTGTTCGCTAATTGTGGAGCGAGGTGGCTGTCGCGCGACACGGACGCGACACCTGTCGCGCGATGTTATTTACGATAGCGACGACCAGTTTAGTACAACAAAGTATTGTGTAAGCTTTCAATCACGTCGCGGTGTCGCTGTAAATCGGCTTTTTCACTTAATAAGCGGTTATAAATCGGCCTTATCTCTTTTGAGTTTGATCATACCTTTCGAGACCAGCATTTGGATAAGCCGTGAATTACCAAATTGTAACATACAAGAACACAGAATTCGTTTTAGGCACATTAACGTATCGGCGTACTCGTATCTTGTAAGTAGTTTCCAACAAGATTTAATTAAATTATAAAGGCAAAAGTGTTTTGTTTCGTTTACGCTTTCACAGCCTAAATACCTACTCACCAATCAACATTTACTTCAAGTTGTCAGAGGTAAAGAAAAGGATACTTTCATCCAGAGTAAAAAAAAAATCTTTTATCTTTTCTGGACTTATTACCATCTCGAATTACTCGAGAGATTATTCGATTTTTTTCCCACAATCCTCCTCCTAATATCTTATTCGATATTAGAGCCTTGGGCACTGCCTACCCCTTAGGAAGTTACAGGGTTTCCTAAAAGGGATGAATTATCTAAGGATTTTGATTACCTTCGACCAGCAATGGTCTCAATTTACTTTACTGACCACTGCCATGATTAATTATTAAGGGTTATTTTGGACCATCTTTTAAACCCATATCATCTCATGTGTTGGTAAATCTCAAGCGATCAGTTCCGGTGCGCGCGCGCAACGGGGCGCCGCGCGGACGACGCGTAAATCATTGCGTTTCACGTCGCGCGCGAATTACACGCAACACTATCATAACAACGGCTCGCATAAACGATAATGATCATAAATCATGCGCCGGACGTTTTACAAAGGCCCTTCGTACACTGAAGCGAACAGGCTGATAATAATTAGATAAACAAGACTACGAATCTGATTAAGATTCGAAATATTTGACTATCCGCTGTAATCCTATAACATGCTTATATAAGTTTTAAGTCCATTTCTTGAACTATGTACATGGTTATCAAGTTGGACTCTGCTTATATTTTTTGTAAAACCAAGCAAATGTAAATTTCCTATGCTTGGACTTCATGGGTATGGGAATAACCCTGACTCGATCCGGCACCTCACCCTATCGCGTTCCAATTTCACATTATTTCGAGATCTAGAAACATAAAAGCACTATTACAATAGATCCGATTGTTCGCGACAAAGGTCTGAAAGCACATAATTTACAGCGGCGAGCTTAATCAATAATGCGATTCAACACATCGCTAACTAAGCCTAAACAGTAATAGGATATTCGGTAGGGGACCGGCCATAAATCGCGATTAAGGAGACAAAACACGTCCACTCATTGGCGGCGTTGAAAACTTAAGCACGACCGGGTCCCGGCGCATTCATCTGGCCAGTCGTCGCGTCGCGTTGTCGCGTATAAATCGCCGCTTATCTCCGCGCGGGCTATCGCTCTTGCTCTGCGTCGGCGCAGCGGCGATCAGTCTTGCTCGGGCTTGCTGACGCGCGCTCATGTCATGCGACGTCAACGAATCGGATTCAGTAGCGATGGGCTAAGGTGTCGATGAGGGTATTCGTCACTTAATGCTTCTTTCTAATCACCGAAAGCATTGGTAGGTAATGATAGAGTCACTATTGTGCCTCATCTCATTGGTATGGGTTTAGGACGATACGCATTATTTTTCTACGATATATTATCATCCTCCTAGCGTTATGTCCCGTGCTTAGACGGGGTCCGCTTAGACCCTGATCCAGGATTTAGCGAGTCTGGTAATTACATTGAAGCGACTGCCGATCTGACCTTCGTAACCCTAAGATAGGGGAACCAGACAATTTTTGGATCATGGTTACAAATCCAAAGTTGTTTAAATTTGCAGGTTTCATACGATGTTTTCCTTCACCGTCGAGCTAGTGGTAGAAATACGTACATAGATTTGAAAAATCCAGAGGTACGTGCTCGGGTTTGAACCCGCATTCCTCGGTTAAGAGGCGCGTGTCCTTACTATTGAGCTACCACCGCTTTATCTACGATATAATCCAACAATTTTTAAACCATAATAATAAGTCTAAACCGGAAAATTCTGGAAAATCCATACAATAGTCTAGTAAAGCCAGGTATAGCAAAACGTGACCATCTATCGATGGCCGCTTTCAACTACATAATATGGACTATTACGAGTGGCAATGATTTTAGTTGTAACAATTTCTAACTGAATCCATATCGACACGTCTCCATGCTCCTCACTAACTCCCGCGCAGGCTCCTCCGGTTCTCACCTGCGCGCGCGCAGCGGGTGTGCGGATTAGCCGCTTGTATGCAAATACGCGCGCTGAATGGCAGGACGCACGGTGCGCCATCACGCACGCTGCGTTCTCACAGGAATGCGCCCGCGCCGCTGAAGGTATTTAAAGGATTGACGCGGTAACAGTGTGGAGATGTCACGTGTGGGTTCACTGATTCAGATATATATGGGGTCTGCTGATAATATCTAAATCCTCTCACGTCCACAAATTGATATCTGTATATTATCGACTGTATCGTTGGTTTAGTGGTTTTAGTGGGTTAATAATCGACTTTTAACGGATTTTCCCCCAGGAGTTATGATATTTATGATCAGTACCAATTTTCGTGGCACCCCCAGAAAGGCTTCACGGAACCCCAGGGTTCCGCGGAACACACATTGAGTATAGCTGCTCTAGTAAATAAATATCTATTTCAAACTCTAAGTATAGGCCATATCATGTTTTAAAAGATAGATCTGTTCCCACTTCTGTTGATATAAATCTCCTAGCACCTTATCAAAGAACTCCTGCGATGTTGAAATAACTAAAAGTGTGTAATCGATAAAAAGACAGAACAGAATGTTAGATAAGGCAGAACAATAAAGCCCCCCGACATTATTCCGCTGTTGAGATCTAAACGGTGCAGTTTAGATCGCGGCGACGCGTAGCTGCGCGCGCGCCGATACCATCGCGACAGCGCGGCGTCGCCTAAACGGCGCTTATTGTCCCACAGGACTGCTCGTGAGGTATTGTATCTGTTGGATTACAATGGTAAGTGATGTTTATGGCGCCTTAAACCATAGATAGCCGTTACCAAACTCGGTCGGATGTTACCGGGTCAATCACCACTCCCTTCCTAGATGCAGTACAACTATAATACCGATGTTTGATTCCTGTTAAGGCGATTGTTTTGGTGCTGGTGAGGCGGTCTGTGGGATATCTCCAGTACTTGGCAAGATCTGAGGTATATGTTAATTTAATATGAAGTGAATATATATATACCATGACAAAGGGCCCAGGCACCTCTAGTTCATTCTATTGTTTCCTATTGTTATTAATCACGGTCTGTTTTAACCATAACCCTTCATATAACGAGGCAAGACACTGAAGCGGCCATTATCTAACTTTAGTTGCCTTTAGACAGAAGAACCAAATTGAATTGATCATGTATACATTGCTACAGTTATCAAAATGGGTATTTTTTTTACCGTTAGAGATTCTCAGATAGCTCATTATTCACTGTAATAATTGGACTTCCTTGGATTTACTTGGACACCCTAACCAAATGTAAAATCCGCACTTGATCTCCGATCTAGTCATACGTCAGATATTGACTGACACGATGGCGCATTCGGTAGTGCTCAGCCCCATGCACCAAGAGTTGTGGGATCGACCCCCACAACAACATTCGTGTAATGAATACTAGTGTTTGTTCTGTGTCTGGGTGTTAACATTCAAGCTACTTACCTCGGAGTCAGATCAATGTATGTATATAGTCTGATATTTATTTATTTAAAGATACATTCCAATATATAACAAGTACTTAACTGTACACCAGTATAACAGTGAATACAAGCCCTGCATATTACCTTATAAGGCGGCATGGGAGTGTCAGTCTGTGAACACGACACCCCATCCATTGTAGACGTGTCTTACAGCGCCTGGTACAGCACAAAGCCAAATTACCCAACAGTAGTCCATTCAGCTGACCCCCTTAGAACGTGTAAAGTAGATCGATTTTAGAGTTTAGTACCGCTTTAGATGTTAAGCCACTTTTGAGCGTGAGATTTCGAAGATTACAAATCTGTTAGTAATTAACGTTCGAAACACGTAACAGATATATTTTGGCATCTTGAACTGATGAAATTTTAATGTTATGTTACTAGCTGACCCGACGCACTTCGTAACGCCCCGTTCTCGGATTTTCAATAGCCATTTTTTTTTATTTACCGCGCAACTTTTTCATTTTTTTTCTTTCATAAGAACCTTCACTTGACAATAACAAACAACTAAAAAAGAATTAGCGAAATTGGTAAAGCCCTTCTCAAGCTATAGCTTTGGGGTGGACCACCCTTAGCATTTAGGGGTATAAAAAATAAATGTTGTCCGATTCTCAGACCTACCCGATAAACACACAAAATTTTATCAAAATCGGTTCAGCCGTTTCGGAGGAGTTTGTAAACAAACATCGCGACACGAGAATTATATTTATTAGATATTAGCTTCCGTTAGCAGCGTTGTTACCAAGGAAATTAATTTGACACAGGAAAATCTTTTCACTGGATATATCTATACGTGAAAAAAAAATTGTTCCTACAATAGATTCCTTAATACAGACAGGTATGTACTTGATACTTGATTGATATAGTAAGGTAACTCTTCAAGGATTATGGGGGCAATAGTAAGATTTGTATAAAGAAGAGCGGTGGTAGCTCAATAGTGAGGACACGCGCCTCATAACCGAGAAGTGCAGGTTTAAACCGGGGCATGTACCTCTAGATTTTTTGAAATCTATGTACGTATTTATACCACTAGCTCGACGGTGAGGAAAAACATCGTGATGAAACCTGCAAATTCAAACGAGTTTGGATTTGTAACCATGATCCAAAAATTGTCTGGTTTCTCTCTCAGGGTTACGAAGGTCAGACCGGCAGTCGCTTCAATGTAATTACCAGACTCGCTAAATCCTGGATCATGGTCTAAGCGGAACCCGTCTAAGCACGGGACATAACGCTAGGAAGATGATTAAGATTTGTACAAAATCTGCTCCATACGAGTATATGCTGTCCAAGTGAAAGCTATATTATGATTGGTGGCAACCAACCAACCAGCCAACTAGTGTACCAGAGGGGCTAGTTACCATCCATGCTAGACTAGTTTCATGACTAGCCTAGTTGTGGCCAGTCCGAGCGGCCATCTTGCTGCGGCTGATGTGCGGCGCGCGCAGCTGTCAATTACGCGCATGCGCATCCGACACTGGGAGCGTTCCCGGAAAAACGGGTGATGTGGAGGAATGAATCAGTTGGTTGCCTTACTTCAATTAGCTAGTCAGGTTATACGAATGAAGGGAAATAAGCAATTACAGAATTATGTTGATAGGATCACATTGATATTGAAATTCGAAAAGATAACTAAATAAAAACGATTTTTAGCAGGCAACATTATTCGTTTTCTTGTGGGTGGCCTGTGTATTTACATATGATTGGTGAAAATTTTAGGCAAAATTATCATATGGCAATAATAAATTAACTAGTCGATCAACAATAGAATGTTATTAATTGGAATATTAAAACCTCATTTTGCACATTTTCTTGAGCATATTTAACATGTAGTTTCGTTTTTATATAATACATAAATTTATTCTTTTTTATTACATATTTTTATTTATTATAATAAATTATTGGTATAATAATATTATTAGTCTCATGCAATAGCGTCCATATATTATACTATATTCCAGTACTTATAGAGCCCATTACTATGCAGCAAAAACTTAGTGCTTGCGTTCAAAAACATCGATTCCTATCTGCACTCTAATTAGTGCACACAGAAATTAATCTCATTAAAGACGACCAAGCGGTAAAAAGTTGAAAGCGGTCGTGACGAGATGCCGCGGCGCCTGCGCAGCCGCTGCGTTGCTTCTTACGGGCATTCATGGGCTGGTGCCTATACCTGGGAGGAAAGAAAAAATAAAAAATGTGAGCAGAAGAAATGACGAACAGCGACCACCCGTCTAGGATCCAACGCTGCATAATTGATTAAATCTTGAGATCGTTTCATTTCTGCTTCTTTTAATAGGAAGTATTTTTATGTTTTTAATAGGTAATATACGACAAGAAACGAAATACATCATTGAATATCTGATAAATAAATATCAGACTACATCACATACATTGATCTGACTCCGAAGTAAGTAGCTGAGGCACTTGTGTTACGGATATCAGAAACAACAGTGGTATTACAAATATATACTTAAATATTGAATATTAACACCCAGACACAGAACAAACACAAGTCATCACACGAATGTTTGTCCTGGGTGGAATCGGACCCACAACTCTTGGCGCTTGGGGCCACTACCGAATGAGCCATCGAGCTTGTCTAAATGATACTATAATCATATTACACCCTCTAGAACCATGTTGTAGCGTTCGTATCTTCAGCTTCATGTCTGTCTGTTTGTCTGTCTGTTAGCCATTGCAACCAAATCATCACGTGGTACAAAGTTAAATTAAATTAAAACACTAAAAATATTATCTAACTATCGTTAATAAAAACATGACCGACTCCTTTTTGCTGGTAATATGCTAACAAAGCTTACGTTTCAAATACATTTTCTATATCAATACATACATACATACATACTGGGTTGGGTTAGATGGAAAATTGTAAAAAAGCAGTGACAAGCGCCTAACCTGTCGCCTACTCAATCACATACCCAAAAGCCCATAAACCATTAGTCGCCTCTTACGACATGCTAGGCAAGAACCACAGTTGGCACATACCATACATTTTTGTCCCAGATCAACATGGGCCAAGTCATAGACCAACATGGGACACATTCTATATTAAAGTGTTTAAAATAAACTATATCAAAGTCCTGAAACACTAGCCTTTAAGCTACATGAGGCATTATATTATTTTAAGGCTAGTTGTAATTTTGATCACAGGACACATGAAAAAGACGCATTGTCATTGATGCCTTCAAGCAACAATTTTTAGATTCAAGGAGATAGTATTTAAAGTTATTAAGTAAATAGCTTCTTCCCAGAGGCCGAATGTAGAGTCCCGAAGGCGCTCATGCATTATGCAGGCGCAGGCGCAGGCTGGCGGCGAGCACACGCTAATTCCTTATTAATGCTCGGTAAACAGTGTCGTAAGCTTCACTTGCAGTAATTTTATGGATCTGGTGCGCTGCCCGGGTAAGTAGGGGGACCAGAGGTTGGGAGCTGAACGGGACATGGTGTTAAGAAATAAATACAACCCAATAGTACTAGTCCGTATTTATAATAGAAATAATAAAGACCCTTGTAATAATACAAAATGTTTGTCTTAACGTGGTTTAACTGGTTTTCTGTTCCTAGGACTTTGCCTACTCCTTTGGGGTTCACAGGCGTGATTATATGTATGTATGTATGTATGTATGTATATCGTTTATGGACATCTATGACTATAATGTAAATAATAGATAATTAAAAATTGAAGTTTTTTTCTCTGAACGAGATGATGTGTGTTTGTAAATCAAGATTTACGTTACCTGCTAACACTCTCATAAAAACTATAGTTTTGATACTGTCTGGTGGGTTGTAGAGTTATTTAGATGGCACACATTTTCTAATATAATACAAACAAAAATTATAGGGAAAATAGAGTCTGCTCCGTCACCCAAAGCATGGTCACATTTCACCACTTGTTAAGGTAAAACACAACGTGGCCAGTTAACGCTGAAGCCTTCGAAAGCTCTTATTAGTGCGTCGCTACCGACTCTACGCCTCCCGGCTCTACCGACTCTACACCTCATTACACAACTACTAATTGAATATGTAACGGAAATTCAGTGCGCTTTACATTCGGTCGTTACGAGAGCGTGTGATCTATTGAGGAGCGACTCTCCCTCGAAATAAATCAGTGTGGCTTTAAAGTTCTTTGATTTATACTTTGTACACTGACGAGCAAATATAGGGAACCATTTAACAACCTCGTCAACAAGACAATGTAAAATGAAGGGAAACTTGGAATATGTAGTTTCAGTTATTGTTTTGATCCCGACACAACGATCAATCTGCACTAAAGGTGACCATAATATATAAATAATAAATAAATAAATAAATTCTCCAGACTGACACACCAATTCCCTAGTTCCAAACTAAGCTTATGCATGTGCTATGGATACTAGGTGAACGGATAGATACACTTAAATACGTTTATAAACATCCATGACTCGAGTACAAATGTCCATGTTCATCACACGAAACATTTGCCCCTAGCGGGATTCGAACCCACGACCCTTGGTTTCGTGGCCAGGGTCTCAAACCACTCGACCAACGGGCCAGTCAAATATATAATGCGAAGGACTAGTAAGATTTTTATAATTTGTGTTTAATATACACTCTTTTTTACTATGTAGTTGTCCCATGCCAATTTAAAACGTTAAGCAGTACAATGCATTTTATAGCTACAATTTCAATACGAACGTTATTTTGCTCGCCAGTGTATTTCAGAAGTTTCAAGTGATTTTCTGATGTTGAAATAAATCGATTTCGCTTCGTTAGGTCTCGTCAAGAGCGAGGTGACGGCAACAACTGGACCACTAACAGTTGCTGTGACTTCTCTCGGCTGAAAATCAACCAATGAACACATAGCAATATAGAAACTTTCAACTGGAGAAAAGTCACGAATAGATAAGTTATTCTATTTGTTCTATGTTGTTTTGGGACTTAAAAAGAATGTGCCAACTGTGTTTCTTGCCTAGCATGTCGTAAAAGGCGACTAGTTATATGTCGAGTTTTGGGTGTATGATTGTATAGGCGACGAGCTAGCCTCTTGTCACTACTTTTTCACAATTTTCCATCTAACCCGGCCCAGTTTTATATCTGGCTGAATGTGGTTAGAGGGCTGCGGCCCCTTTGAATCTGCCTACCCCTTCGGGGACTATGTATGTAGAAATATATTTATTTGTTTCGTCAAGGTTAAGCTTGTGCTTATAGATTACGAGTGAAATGATGTTGATCACTCAAATTTTGTTCTGAAACATGAGGTTTACACTTTTTGCGGTTCTGCCCCATGATTATTGCTCAAGAATAGAATAACGGTATTTTTTATATTGTAACATCCTAACAATAGAACGTTATAAATGCGTGAGTTGGTTTTACAAGCAATCGTCATGGTATTTTAATGGAATTATATGCTCTTAATGAAAGTAAACGATATCATTTTCTTAAATGGGGCACATTTAAACCGGAAATTAGTAGCATTGTGGCAAATATTTATAATTCATTTATAAATGTAAATGAATTATAAATATTTGCCACAATATAAGGCCATGAAGTGGTAGAGTGGTCTAAGTATAAATTATGTTTTTATTTCTCGGATTGGCTCTTTTAATTTTGATTTTTTTATAAGTTCTCCAAAAATTGCGACTCTGAAATTTATTTGATCTTAACGTAAAATGTTATATCATTATGTTATTATGGTTTTTTTTTTTTGCACTTATCGCATTTTTCTGTTAACAAGTAATTATAGAGTGATTATATGCTTTTTCTATGTTACAGCTATTTTAATAAAATATACCAGTTAAACAGTTACATATCCATTTAAAGCGCACGGCCGCTCTTAAAGGAGATAACGCATTTTTCCGTTATGACTGTGTCCATCTATTTAGCCAGAAGCCTGACTAACGCGTGAATCAATCCACGAGCGTGAGAATGTTAGTCACAGCCCGCGACACTTGCTGGGCGCATCTCACGGTCCCGAGAAGCGATCTCGTAAAAATTAACCTATTAACATCAATTATGCGTGTGCGCATGGTTCACTGACCGATACCCGCCGCACACCTTCCCAATTTGAATTTTATTCTGTAGCTGGTAAAGTTGGAGTCAGTTTGTAGTTCTTGGCAGGTAGTGGACGGTATAATCGTCGAATCAAATTGGGATAGGCGTTAAATGAGTAGGTTCGGAGGCGGATCGGTTTTTGTGCCGGCGGCGCGCGCGGTAGTGATGCGCGGTAGTGATGCGCGGAAGGTGTATTCTTACCCGTACAATTCATGTATTCAATTCACTTCAATCAGTTTTCTAAAGCATCTACGATACTAGTTCTATTTAAGCCGCAAAGTGTCTCAAAAGTAGGTGTTGGTAAGTTTCCTTCATTTATTTTTAACGTGGTAAAAAATCAGCTTTCCATCCAACCCAGCCAGCCCACTGTCCCATATTGGTCTGGGACTTAAAAACCAACTTCTTGCCTAGCATGTCGTAAAAGGCGACTAATGGTATATCGGGTTTTTGGTGTGTGATTGTGTAGGTGACAGGTTAGCCGCTTGTCACTGCTTATTCACAATTTTCCATCTAACCCAGCCCGGCTTTATTTTTGGCTGAATGAGGTTGAAGGGGCATGCTGCCCCTTTGACTCTGCCTACCCCTTCGGGGATTACGGGCGTGATGTTATGTATGTATGTATGTATGTGTTAAAAAATATTTCGTACTACACACCTGAGGGCGGTTGGTTAGTAATATTCTGTGCTTTTTGATATAATGAGTACGAAAAGTGTTTAACTTCTTGTTTTGATCGAAAGCGGTGACTATACACTCATAGTTACATATAGTATGAACATATGTATAACTTGATCCCATTCGAATAATTTAATCCACATCCACAGGGACATACAAGAAGATAGCTGCCTGTCGCATCCCTAGAGCCAAGCTCCAAAGTTTGTGCGCAGTAGCAGCAAGTCATGCGCGGTAATGATATCCCCCCTCCCCTACACGTCCACTGTTATTACACCGAACCACTTGCTGCCAATTAATCGGTGCTCATCTGGTTTGAGCTCATAGGCGTTAGCTCAAACCGTTCAATGTCAGATTATTGAAGACAAAAGAAACTTTCAAGCATTACTATGTTATTGCAACATGTAACATTTCAATACATTTTTATTATCAACTTAGGATGAACTAGAATGTAGATTTGAGCTGAAGTTATTTACTTTTAATTAGACTAAACAATTGGTCTATTCTCTAGTCAAGAAACCATCATCCATAGGAGCAGTTAAGACATCACAAAACTGTAATCCATGTATTTTATTTAGCAATTACTTTATTTATTAATACTCTGACTGGCCCGTTGGTCGAGTGATTAAAGACCCTGGCCACAAAACCAAGTGTCGCGGGTTCGAATTTCGCTAGGGGCAAATGTTTTGTGTGATGAACATGGACATTTGTACTCGAGTCACGGATGTTTATAAACGTATTTAAGTATGTCTATCCGTTCGCCTAGTATCCATAGTACAAGCATAAGCTTAGTTTGGAACTAGGGAATGGGTGTGTCAGTCTGGAGAATTTATTTATTTATTTACTCATCTACATAACTTAAATATATGTTTTCGACGTTGTTTTAAGCCTACTTAAGTTCGTCGAAGCACATCAGACTTAATATCAAGCGCTAAAACAAATATCAAGAGAATATTCAACTCAACAACTCACGCCATATTCCATCAAGAGTCAACTAGTGGTCTAATTAGCGAAGCGAATAGCAGAACTACAGTTACGACTCATACAAATTACGTCATACGTAGTATCATTTCCTTGCGACAAGGAACTCGGCCCATCCATCGCCCTGTCACCATGCAACTAACGCGATATGAGGCAAACACACTGCCGCATCCACCTGCTCGGGCGCATTGTCGTTGCGACAGCGGTTGCGCCAGCGCCGGACAATGATTTGTGCAAATTATACGCTCCGCGAGGGCACTTTATGAGCGTCACGTGGTGGACACTACCATCGGTCGGCGATCGCTATAATTAGGATATCTGCGATGGGTGACCGAATCCAGCAAACCTTCGTTCAATTCTACGTTCCTACACGATATAAAAAGGTTTTACCTTTGCTCTCGAATCTTTTTTATCATAAAAAGATGCTATGCCTTTGATAGTTGCCAATGCGTTAAATAAGAGTGATTTTTTTTATGATCCGAGTCTCGGATAATCATGCAGTTAATATGTCTTGAATGTCTTGATTGTTATGGACATCATAACAAATTATTAGAAATACCATGAATTTTAAAACCGAATTTCAGCGGTGAGGGAAAGCATAACGAAGAAACCTGCACTGATGTGCAACTATGATACTCTGGTGCCTCTGGTTAAAAAAAAAGCTTCTCTCAACTATGATCATACTGCTAATTTAGAACCTAATTCCAAGTGGGATCTTTTAAGGATCGGTGTATAACACCCGAAAGACAACGCTTTTCTGAAAATTAATTATAATCTGATTATAAAACAAGAAACATTGCATTTAACAACAGATGCATAAAAATAACTGAACTTGCTGACAACAATACACCATCAAGCTGAGATGAATCAGCGTTGAGATGACAAAGGGGCCGGGACGCCTAATAGCGGAGGTAGCATGCGCGGCACGCCGCCGAGATCTGCGCGCGCGCACGTGGCTTACATTCGGGATGGCAAATTGGGGAATTTTAATAAGAATTTCTTGGAAAAACTACAAAAGAGGAAAACGAAACGTTTGAAGCGACTCTTTTGATATGCTGACATTTGGAGATAATGTGCTGTTGTATAAATGCATGTCGTGAAATTATGATACAATTGTGAGTGTAACATGCGGTTGTTTTATTAACCGACCTAAAAAGGAGTACCTAAGTTCTTGATTTGGAAATCTTTTATGTCAAGGAAAATTTGGTCTATTCCTGTTGATGAGAAGCAGTTGTTAATCACCAAAAATATATCCATTGGAAATTTTTCATCTATTTCATAATTTATTACTCAAAAGAGAAAATAGTGATGTTTTTCTTATTATAATTCCCCACTTTGATATTCATTCTTCAAATAAATATAAATTGGGTGTGACTTAGCTTAGCGTTATTGTGGAAATCTCACAGATAATCCCATGTTATGGAAAATAAGCTTAGGTTTCATCACTTCTTGTCCTGTCCAGATAATGACGTCGATATCTCTACACTTATGTACGTGGGCGTATTTGAAGACGCCAATCTTTAACAAAGGGGGGATCACCATCGATATTTCACCCGGCTAATGATTCGACGTGACAATGTAACTAATCCGGGGAGCACGTGTGGTCGCCGGCGAGCGCGAGGCGCGGTCGTGGGCGGCGACAGATAACCCTCCCGACGCAACTCACTCGATCCTCGATCGTAAAGCTCCGTGGTACCCCCGCGTAGGCGGCTGCGCGTGAGACGATGCCGCAACAGCTCGTAAACTCTCATTATTTACGTTCTCATTATTAATAACGGCAAATTGGATTAATTTTCTAGAGCATCGATCGTGATTCTTCGTATACAAACATCTATCTTTGTTTTAAAAACTAATCTAATTTATGAATCGTTAGAAAGGCAATTTAAACTTGCCAGTTGGTTAAGCGAAAAGACGTTTGAATCTCAAGGCTCGACTGGCATTATGCCATAAAAATAAATCTGCGCGACCACCCGCCAGCTTATTTATGTTCGCTTATGTACCGCGGCCGCGTGAACTCGCGCGCATGGAGCGGGCGGGCTGCGCGCGCGCTGCGCATGTGTGCACTCTTCCCACGAACGATTTTATTATCTCATTAGCGTGAGGAATGTCTTCATAAAGTGTCGCCGGCCCCGGGACATCGTTCATTACGCACGGTAATGGCTTTAATAAAACCCTATATTTTCCCTCACCATCGAATATTCACACTCTCTCTTGTATGATATTGGACCACATGCATTACGACTTTAATGAGGCTTTCGACTAAGTGTTTCTTGGTGCGACGTTCAATGGAGGCTGTGCTAGCGGGTTAAAGCGTTGGAGGCTTGTATATCGTGGTAGTAGGCTATTACAGGAGAGGCCCGGGGGCTAGACAGGCGGGCGCACGGGCGCGGCGCGCGAGCAGGTGGCGTTCCTCAGGGTGCGCTACTGGATCCTCGATGTTATCGGGGCTGCTGCGGTAGATGTCTGGAGGCTGTCTGAGCGAGTTAATATTGGCATCTGTTGCGCGATTACCATCTCCGCTGGTGTTGAGAATATAGTTATTAGCTCTCGTTTACCGCCTAGTTAATATAGTGTGGACGGTCCATGGAATTTGTTCTGGTCTTAAATTAGTGTTGAAACAACTTGTTGATTAAGTTTTTAAGCCTGCGGGGGTAATGATCTTATCTCCGTTATTGCTCATTTATTTTCACGTTCGGTAGAAGACTGGTGGAGCTTTTTACTATTGGTGTAACGCTATTTTAATTTGGATTCCATTACAGGAACGAAATAAAGGTCCTAGAAAAAGTAAAGTTACTTTATACATTAGTTTTTTGTCATTTCGATTCTTCCGATTTTAATATTGAATTACCATTAGTCAATAACATTAAATGCGTAAAAATGGATAGTCTGGGAAATGTTGTTCTCTCTGCCATATAAACAAGTCACTTTATGTGGCAGTTAATATGCTGTTCTATAAATTCGGTTATGATAATTTCTGCCAATGTTACGAGACATATTGACAGAATGGTATACGCGTTCTTAGATGATTTGGTGCCAGGCGAGGCGGAATAACACGCCGGCTACAATGAGCGGCGAGTTTCGCACCTAACTCGCGGTTGCGCAGGCGCAGCTGTGACGCGAGCGATTTGCGCATACGACGGCGACGCGCCCACCGCCGTAGGGACGAGACAATGCAATTCAATCATATCAACTCACATTGCTACGATTACTATTGTTTGTGCTTTGTGTAAAGGTTTGCAAGCCAATGCACAGGCACATCGCAAACTAATAAGATATTTTTCAATTAAATAAATATGATATCTAAATTACATAAATATAAATAACAATAAATACATAAGCATAAATAAATAAAATAAAAAATATAATAATAAATAACTGAACTACATACTTCTATTTGTTCAAATTGATAAAAATCTTTGATCTAAATGTTAATTCAGTGGGTAGTATTATAATTTAATATTATACATAGTATGTAAATAATGCGTCCTCTCTTCAATTGCAGTGCCTTCACAGGGTCTATAATGTACTCTATTAATAACCACCAACACCTTGTAAACATTATGGAAGCAATAAATGATTGAGTATTGAGTATTGAGAGTTCTTGCAAATACATGTAGAGGCCAAACATAAAAAGTAGCTATTTTAAGAAGTAAAAATTGCATTTTAAGTAGATACCTAAATATAAACAAACTCGATGAGTATTGACATTTGTAACAATTCTGGCTCACACCTTTCGCTTCCTCCAACCTCTTAAATCTTTTATATTCATTAATTCATGGTAGTTTAGACCTGATCTTATTATATTTTCCAATAATATTGTTTGAATTGATGTTTGATTTTGGATATGATATTGAAATTATGGATAGTATTACCATATCAGCAGAGTGAGCGGTGGTAGCTCAATGGTAAGGACACGCGCTTCTTAACCGAGGAGTGCGGGTTCAAACCCGGACACGTACCTCTGGATTTTTCAAGTCTATGTACGTATTTATACCACTAGCTCGACGGTGAAGGAAAACATCGTGATGAAACCTGCAAATTCAAACAACTTTGGATTTGTAATCATGATCCAAAAATTGTCTGGTTCCCCTATCTTAGGGTTACGAAGGTCAGATCGGCAGTCGCTTCAATTACCAGACTCGCTAAATCCTGGATCATGGTGTAAGCGGACCTCGTCTAAGCACGGGACATAACGCTAGGAAGATGATGATTACCATATCAGCAGATTGTTTTCAATGCAAACTGATCCCATCCTTACCGTAACGCGGTACTCTGGGCTATGATGGATGCGTCGCGTGCCCGCGGCGGCGCGTGGGAACTTGCCAATGCGCCGATACCTAACGCTGAGACAATCGGCTGCGCTTGCGCAACCGACACACGGCAAATTGCTTTGGCCGACTCTTGACTGATTCAATTGGCGCTGCGTTTACTCCGCAATACGTAAATCAGAATTACGATTGAAAAGCATGTATTTCAATCTATGAAATATTGCTTTTAAAAATTCTCCTATTACCTAGCTTTGATTTTGGTTGTTATTTATCTTCTCATGAACTTACCTTATAAGTCATCAAGTTTATTTTAATGTATTCACTAGTATAAGGTATTCCGTCATATGGAGGCGCATTATTTGGGTAAAAAATTTAGCTAAATAAATATAGCGCTTGCAACACAAGGAGAGTCACTTGCACGTTTCCGCCTAACGGTTTAAACGCCTAAAATTTTATATTGAAGTTACTTAGAGCCGGTGAAACGAAGAATAGTAACAGCGCAATCAACGATTATTAGTTATTTTTTCTCAAGAAGGGTGGTTCTAACCCGATCGTCTGAACCAATGCCGTCGCATGCCAAAATCAACACGATTTTAATACAGTGGCTTAATTTTTACGACTTACTAAGTTACGATTTTACCGTCTCGGCACACAATGTTGGAAACGAGCTCCCGCGAGAACGTCCGATATCAATTTATGAGCCGAAGAAATTCTGTTATGAATCCCATTATAATATACATGGCGATAAAATTTAGTGAGACGCGTCGAAGCTAATTCATTCACACATATATCTGTTGTTCTGTGATAATTTTTAAATATGTTTTTTATAAATATAATGGGCCTAGAAGTTATCAAGTTTCGCTCTGATACCTGTTAATTTTGCATAAGCAATTATGTAAATCATGGAGATTTTGTAAATTGGACTGTAAATAAGGAATATAATGTATCGCAAATTTATAATGCTTGTCAATATATATTTTACAACATTGTTTTTTACGGCTGTTTCCATCGATTGACAGTGAAAATAAAATTCATGCTTGCACCAAAGTATAACGGTTTAGTAGGAGACATATAATATATCCCACAAGTCCTTACTATTTTTTTATTAGAGACTTAATTTCATATTTTTTAAATCGTTCGACTTGAAATTTTGCATATGTTCCAATTCCAAATCTCTGTACAATTCCAAAATTAATATTTCTCATAATATCATGAATTGACTAACACTACAGTTCTAATAAAAAAGGCGTCTGTTCGTCATTGAACAGTAATAAAGTTACTAAGTAAAAAAAGCGAATGTTAACAAACCATTTCCAGCGGTCCCGTCACGCGCGACGACGCGCGTCATGTCGCATCGTGTCGCGGCGTGTCGCAGCGTGTCGCATCGTGTCGCGGCCACCGGCGGCGTGTCGCGTGACAGCGGCCGATTTGTCGACTCAATCGGGGCGACAAAAACAGTTCCGCTTCGTTTGTAACAAGAGCTCGGAGGCGGGCGATCTTGTTTTTCGATTTGATAGACTAATTTCATGGATTAGCGATGCATTTCAAGACTAGGCTTGCAAGCGGCCCTGTCTGCGTAGAATCAGTATATTGCGGATATGTTGTCGTAGGCCCTGTAGGATCTGAAGAAATCCAAAAAGTGTACTTTTTACCTACGTCTGAGTTTCAGTTTTAAGATATATTAATATTCATACTTTTGGCGAAAGTAGAAATTATTTTACATTCGATCAAGTATTTTAGGCATGAGAAATAGGAGACAATAATTTTCACATTTTTTTTTAAATTTAAGAAATTTACAGAGATTTGAAATTTTACGTATCACTAAACATAGTTTGTATAGCTTGTTGAACTGTGGTATATCCCTTCGGGATTGCTGCCATGGTGGTACATAATTATTCCTATATGTTTTTAAACCCAGGACAAACATTCGTATGATGAATACTTGTGTTTGTTCTGTGTCTGGGTGTTAATATCCAATATTAAAGTATATATTTGTAATACCACTGTTGTTTCTGATATCCGTAACACAAGTGCTTAAGCTACTTACCTCGGAGTCAGATCAATGTATGTGATGTAGTCGGATATTTATATATTTATTTATTATATTTAACTTTTTAACGGTGTCGAGTTTCCAGTGTCGGTAACTTGTAACGTTATGCTGCATAAAGTTTACACAACTGTCTCAGGCTACAACTATTACAAATTACTCGGCCAGATTAGCAGCAGCGAAACAGAAGTAAAAACGCGAATTGATCGCATTTCTCGGAAGGGTGCGTCGCGAATGCGCGATTGGTCGCAGCGGCGGAGTGCGCGCGCGCCGGGGGCGGGCGATTGGACGCGGGCCCGACCACCGGCGCTGGAGGCTGTTTGGCTTTTGTTACTTTTGTCACTATATTCTAGCTAAACTTGACAGAAACATACATGTTAAGTGTCGCCTAATTTTTAAAGTCGAAAATTTTTTTTTTTATTGGGATGCCAACATAAAATACAGCACATACATTACAAATATTACAGGCACTATGACAATTCCGTCACTGATCTTACAGTTTTAGGCAAAGCATTAAGGAAAAAAAAGATAGACAAAATTAAATAGAAATTATAAGCAATTCAACCATCATCATCATTATCCTCTTGCCCTTCTCCCAGTTCATCTGGGGTCGGCGCAGCATGTCTTCATTTTCCATACGTCCCGGTCAGCCGTCATCAAGCTATCCACTCCATTTCTCTCATATCATCTTTCACACAATCCATCCATCTCTTATTTGGCCTTCCTCTTCCTCTCCATCCACTAACATTCATACTCATCACTCATAAGCAATTCAACCAAAATTATAACAATACAAAAAATACTATACAATTACAATATACATTCTTATATCCTTTATCTTAATACAATAAGAAAAAATATACGAAATAGAAAATTGGACACGCATTTACCAGTCTGTCTATAAATACTATCATTAACTAAGGTGCGTCAACTGTTTCAAGCTACAAAAATTTCAAACAGCTTTGAAAATTGATGTCTAGTTCCGGTATTTTATTAACTAGGTCATTATATAATTAATAAATATATATTATTTTTACAACACCCGTAATCACCGAAGTGGTCTACACAATCACATACCGTGATTTTATTTGTTATTTTATTTATTAGGTACACCAACAGGTTACATGACAAAAAATTACAATTATCACTTCACTTATGTACTAGCATGCAACCCAATTACAGGTGAACACAACATTTTTAGAATTCAAGCAGTAAGTAATTTATGTGAGTATAAGTGTTCAAGTCGAAATTTTGTAGGTAATCGAAATACTAAATGTGAAACATTGAAATAATCCTAACATGCATTGTCGTTTTGAAGGGATGACTGTATTTTAGATTTAAACTTAGCTAAGGAGTCGTGGTAAATGTCCAGGTCATATTTTGTACTCATTATGTTGTAAGTGGAGAGCATTCTTGGTAAGGGCGCGTGCCTGCCAAGGTTTGTGTTTGCACGGGGGATGACAAACGTTTTTATTACGCTTCTACGGGTGTTTGGTCGAGGTACTGTAAGACCGATGTTTTCGAGAGCGTGATGACAATCCACTGTACCGTGGACAAGCTTGTGAAGAAATATTGAATCTAGCATCTTGCGGCGATCACTCAGGGATGTCATATTAAACTTCGACAATCGGTCACTGTATTCGCTTCTATGACTGAAGTTGGTAGTTTTATAAGCCAAATGTCGTGTAAATGCTCCTTGGACGCGCTCAATATTGTCGGCATGCTTTTTGTAACTGGGATTCCAAACAACACTTGCAAATTCAAGGTGGCTTCTCACTAGTGCGTTATATAATGTTATTAGAGTCCCAGTGTTCTTGAAATTCACAGTATTGCGTTTTATAAAGCCAAGCATCTGGAATGATTTCGAGACAATAGCGTCATAATGAGGGATGAAACTCAGCCTGCTATCCAGAGTCACACCCAGGTCGCGAATCTGTTCCACCTTCTTAAGTTCAACTCCATTAATTTTATATTTAGACTGTAACTTCTTTTTCTTACGAGTAAATTTGATGTGATAACATTTGATTGGGTTGATTGTCATTAGATTATTTTTGCACCAAGCACTTACGCGATCTAGGTCTTCTTGCAACAACCTTGTATCATCGTTTGTAGATATTGATTTAAACACTTTCATGTCATCCGCGAATAATGAGTAATTACTATGTTTGATACATTTTCCAATGTCATTTATGAATATAAGGAACAGAATCGGACCCAAATGCGATCCCTGGGGCACACCTGAGGTGGCCACATATGGCTTTGAAGAGTAACCATTAGTAACCACTGTAAGTGGCCTCGATTTTAAGTACGAATCAAACCAGCGACGCAATGGTCCACATACACCAAAAGCCGATAATCTTTTTAACAAAAGGCAGTGACTAACTTTGTCAAAGGCACTGCTAAAGTCAGTGTAGACAGCATCAACCTGCGTTCTGTTATCAACATTCTTGACAAGACTTGAAACATAAGACACCAAGTTTGTAGAAACTGATTTCCCACGACAAAACCCATGTTGCCCTTTGTCCAATAGGGGTGTTATATGTTTAGTAAGGACCTTGCAGACTAAGAATTCAAACAGTTTAGAGAAAACACTTAGTATGGAAATAGGCCGATAATTTTTTATATTATCCTTATCACCTTTTTTATACACTGGGATAATTCTCGCTTCTTTGCACTTAGAAGGAAAAATGCCTGCTGCGATTGAGCGATTAAATAAAAGATAAAGTGGGTAAGTAAGCTCTGCAGCACACCTTTTAACAAATGCGGGTGGTAGGCCATCTGGACCAGCTCCCTTGGATGGATCTATTTTCTTTAATGCATTGCATATTGTCCTTTCTGTGAAGTAGATTTCACCTAGAAGTGTGTCTGAAATAACATTATTATTACGATTTGTGGCAGCACTTTGGATGTTTGAAGAACTATTGACAGAAAAAGTAGATGAGAAATGCGACGCGAATGAGTTTGCTATGTCATTACCTGTAGAATAAGTTGTGTTGTCGTAATTCATATTTGATGGCAAGGAATTTGTATTTTTTCGCCTATCATTAATAAATTTCCAAAACTTTTTTGGGTTACTATGTACTTTATCTTCCGTTTCTTGCATATATTTCGAATAACATTGACTAGCAACACGATCACAACGCTCTCGTAGAATTTTATATTCAATTTCGTCGCGAGGGTTCCTGTATTTCCGAAAACGATGTCTTAATTTATCTTTTTCTGCAAAGAGTTTGATGAGTTGGACATTGAACCATGGGGGGTACTTTGATGACTTGGGACGCGATTTCGGGACATGTTTTTCAAGTATGTTATTTATCTCTCTATAAAAGGTTTCAGTCATTCCATCAACGCTTGCATCAGTAGAGAACTTTAGAGGCCAATTGATCATTCTTAATTCTTCTTTTATTTTGGAGTAGTTTGCGCGGTAAAAATTTAGACGTGATTGAGTTTGTTTAGGCAATAAGGAAAAATCAAGATCAAGAGATATAAATAGTGGTGGGTGATGAGAGTCCACTTTACTTATTGGATCCATTGACCTCTCCAGCCTCGCACCAACAAAGTTTGTAATAACCAGGTCCAAAGTTCTATCATTTGCATTTCTTATATAGTTTAACTGGATCAAATTGTTAAGGTTTAGAAAATCAACAAGTGTATACCCTAGCGAGTTTCCGTACTTGTTTGGAATAGTTGCATTTGAGTTTTCTTCTTGTGTCCAAGAAATAAATTTAAGATTGAAGTCTCCAACAACCAGAACAGTACCCAATGATTGCATAACAGAAACAACATTGTTACAGAAACTTTCCAAAATATGCTGTTTTGGATAAGGAAGATAAAAACAGCAGATACCTAGTCTTTTACTCCCTCCATTACGTTCCTTGATGTCTAGTACCACCCAGATATCTTCATAATCTGTTTCCCATACCCGAACTCGCGAGGAGCTGAAATTATTTTTAACTGCTATGAGCACTCCGCCTCCACCGTCGGTGGGATATCTGTCTCTTCTATATACGTTGTAGCGTTGATCAATGAACTCAGTATCTTGTATCACCGGAACCAGCCACGTTTCTGTAAATATTATTATATCATAACTGTTTTTAAGAATTTCTAGCCTTACTTTATCAGTCTTTGTCCGCATTCCTCTAAGATTTTGATAATATATATTGAATTCTGATGTTTATGGCTATTAATCATTTGTATCCTCACGTTAGCTAATTAGCTTCAAACTCTCATGACCACGAATGTATACAGCTTGGGTTGTTTCATTCTTTCTGACATATATACGTCCATCCCGAACCCAAACAAATTTGTATTGATATTGTCTAGCTTTTATTCTTGTGCACGCATGCAGCTGTTTATTTGATGGGCTAAGGTGCTCGGATACATATATGGGAACCCTGGCTCCTCCGCAGCCCAGATGATGAGAGGCTAGCTTCTCTTTGGGGTTAGCCTTATTGAATTTGGTGACAGCCGCAAGTAACCCGTCTCTGATCGTGCGGCTCCGGAACTTGGCGATAACTGCACGGGGACGGGTGTTGTTATCCTTGTGTAGTTTAGCAACACGCGTAGTCATTAGTACATCACTTGGATCCAGTGAGCAATCAACTGTTTTAGCTAATTGTGCCATAATGATGGGTAGGTTTTCATTTGGATGCTCAGGAATGCCATTTATTTCAACGTTGTTAGCCCGCATATATTGTTCCATTTCGCCAAATCTATTTGTAAGATCTTTGACTATTAACTGTAGGGTCTCATTGCTTTTCTGAAGCTGGTTTATAATGTCAACTTTATCATCAAGGCTATCCTTGAGTTGCTCGTACTGAGTGTTAAAGAAGGTCATCGAGTTTTCTATGGAGCATATTTTGTCAGTGAGAGACCTAAATTCTCCGGAAACAACTTCTTTAATTGTATCTTTAAGCGTCGATTGCAATGCCCCGCGCATCTCTTCCCGAATAATTGCGCGAATATCGTCACTTGACATGCACCCCAGGCTCGGTTGATCGTCTGAAGATTTACGACGCAACACTTTGTCAACCTTACGTACTGTAACATTATCCACTACTGGTTGTACCTGTACGGCTCCCCGGACCGGAGTATTGTTGTTGTCTTTTTTGGGTTCAGCACTACGACACTCAGGGCACTTCCAGATCTGCTTACTTTCGTTTGTCATTAGATTAAATCTTTTAGTAGGTACATTAGCGCACTCAAGATCGAACCTAGAACCGCAATTGCAACATTTCATATATTTTCC